>BMAV01008583.1:36174-56656 GCA_019973955.1 Trichonephila inaurata madagascariensis
CCCCCCCCCCTTGAAAAATTTCTGTGTGCGCTACTGATAATGATTAATGTGTGTGAAGTCTTATGTTTTCTTTTTAAGAGGTTAGTTGGCTACGATATCATTTTTGTGTGGATGACAATTCTCTTCCAGATACGGATAATCTATCCAACGAGCACAAAAAAAGTGGTTATTCGCAAGATGGAAAAATCAGCCAGATCTCTAAGCCTGACCAATATTTGCAGTCGAATCTCCATATTACGAACCTCTATATTGCGAATTTTTCTATATAGCGAATTTTTTCCTGGAACCAAGAACATTTCACGATTTCCTTCGTAAAATAGCCTCCCAATAGCGAAGGCGCATTTTCCATGTATATATATATATAATGAGCTTTTTCTCTTATGATTAAATTTTTTCTCCCTATTTTTGAAGTATTTCTGGACATTTAAAGTTATTCTCCCTTTTAACACACTTTATAGTGGTCATAAATCTTGATTAGATTTATTAAATGCCTGATTCACCGAAAGTAACAGAATTCTGGGAGTTTCATCCAAGAAGTGCAACCTTTTCCCCCCCCCGATTGTCCAGTTCACTGGAAACATCTTCGATATCCCCTTTCACCCTTAGTGGAGTTTTTTCGTGTCTTCGTGTCATTGAATTAGTCTCCGTTCATTTTTAGTGTTGATCAGTTGTACTGGTAATTTCGTTTCTTGTAGCTCAAAAATGACAAAACGTAAGTGCTTGAGCCCATCAAAGAAAAAAATTAATTCTTCAGGAAGTGGATAAAGGTGTCAAAAAACTTTCCTTGTAGTTTTTCCTTTCTGTTTTTTTTTTTTTTTTTGTGGGTAAGACATATAAAATAAATATATATTAATTTACAAAAAGGTGTGAAAAATTACTTTTTATAATATATAGTGTTTATGAATTAAAAATTTTTTTTTATTTGTTTTATAAAGAAAATCGAAAGATGAACCTCTATATAACGAACTTTTTATCGGGATTTAGTGACTTCGCTATATAGAGGTCCGACTGTATGTAGCTCTTAAGAGACAATTACAACTTGTCTTCTTAATCCAGCATGGATCCACAGTGTATGAGGGGGGGGGAGCCAAAAAAAACCGGAATTTATTTTTGTTTATTTTGCACTTTTATTGAAATCAACATTAGCCCCTTTCAAATTATTGTCCAAGTGCAATGATGTACTTGTCCCAACGCTTTTACCACTACTCAAAACAGTTCTGGAACTCTTGAGGCAGAATACTGCTCAAAGCCACAACGGTGTTTCACTTCATCCACATCAGGGAATCGCTTTCCTTTCAGCTCTTCATCTGTGGAAACAGAAAAAAAGGCCGATGGAGCCAAATCAGGTGAGTAGGGGGATGAGGTACAAACACCATATTGTTGTTTATCAAAAACTGTCCAGCAATCAAAGCTGTGTGGGCTAGAGCATTGTCATGAATGTGCTCCGTGACATGTTCGTTTCCTCAGAAATTTCGTCAATGGTGTTTCGATAATCTTCATCAATTGTACGTATGATTTTGGCAATACTTTCGTCCTTTCTTCCAGCCGAAGGACGCCCTGGGTGTGATATATCTTTAGTTGACATATTGGCAGACCTGATCGGGAAAACCATTTGTAGATCTGTGATTTTCCCAAAGCATCGCCATTAAAGGTTTGTTGAAGCCTCCCAATAGTCTCGGCAGTAGTTTTTCCAACAGAAAGCAAAATTTCGCTCACAATTTTTGTTCTTTGTGGTCGCCATCTCACTAAATGCCAAAGGTATGAAACAGGAACGCACACAACATATCACCAAAAGCCATTTACTTAATTCAGAGTGACGTCAGCTTACTAACCCCAGCGAGAGACCGCCAACTAACACCACCTAACAGCACAACTCATAGCTACAAATCATGTAAGCGTAACAGTTCGATTCCGGTTATTTTGGAAGCCCTCCTCGTAAGCTATACACATGTTAAGTAGGAATATACTTCTTTTATTAACACTATCCTTGTTCCAACTTGTAACCTCTATTTAGACTTCCTTGCGTTCATGAACTATACATAATGTACCAGTGGCGTAATGTACCTACTCGCAAGGCGGGGGGGGGGGGCCCAGCACCTATCTAGGGGGTATAGGGGCCCCAAACCTGACTTTGCAGAGGGCCCTAGTATTATCCGTTATGACACAGCGTGCATCAAAAGTATGTTAAGGTGTTTTATTACTATACATATCTATGTACTATATAGGACATATATTTTACTAATATCTGTCCATTACTTTTAGATAGCCAAAAATGAAATTTTTTAAAATTTTAAACATCAGCGTAGTTTTAGCATTGCAAAAAGACATCAAAAGAGAGATCTGAGGCTTATGAAAAATATAAATTTTATTTGACACTCAACACACACACACAATCGGGTAGACTTATCTTAAATATGACATAAATATCAATAAAAGTATATTGATAGAAATAATAGGATTGTTTTTTTAAAATTCTGTTTGGATTTATTTATAAAAAGAGTATTTGATTCAGAGAAGACTGCCCTTGGTTTGAAATCCTATTATTATGAAGCAGAACGGAAAACTTTTTAACTGATTAATGATAATTTTAAATGATTGTACAGTTTTCTATTGATAAATTTTTTTGTTATTATTCATTTTCTTGTAATCGTATTTAGCTTACATTTTTCAATTCCTACTATTAGCTCACATTCTCTATATGTTTATTTATCTACGTGGAATTTTCAATCGTTAATAAAATACATTTTAAAGAGCTCAATTGAGCTGAAATTTTATATACATGATTATTTTGGATGACAATACAGTAATTAAATTATAATTAATAAAAATTAATTGATTAAAACTAATTATTTAAATAATTACAAATACAGCTACGTTGGCACCATTTTTGGCGACTTAGTGACCCTTTTGGTGACTAGTGTCAAAACATGAAAAGGTTTTCTTTCTCACATTTTAAAGCCCTCGTTTGAGCTGCAATTTTCTATACACTATTGTTTTGGGTAAAAATACGATAATTGAATTATAATTAATTAAAATTAATTGACTGAAACTAATTATTTAAAGGATTACAGATACAGCCACGTTGGCTTCATTTTTAGCGACTTGGGTCAAAACTTTAAAATATTTTTTTTTTCTCACGTTTTAAAGCATTCAGTTGAACTGAAATTTTATATACACGATTGTTTTGGATGACAATACGATACTTAAATGATAATTAATAAAAATTAATTACCACTTAATATTGTGATTCTGTCATATGTACATACATATTCATATTAATTGTAACTATTTAATAAAAAGTAGCTAAAATAAAATTTTCTTTGTTGATCCAAGTAGAAATTGACTTAATATTTTTTTTTATATATTACTTATTTCTTGTAATAACGTTGGTCATATATTAACAATCACGAGTATTATATAGCTATATTTAAAGTATATCATAGCGTCATATATAAAGTATTCAAATTTGCATCGTTATCGTTAATTTACTAATATTAATTAAGCTTCGTGTTTCGCAAATTTATAATAATTTTTTCAGGCCTCTATTTTCTTATCTTCATTATTCTAGAGAATAGTTTTATTGTTAGAGGTAGAGTGCCACATAATTACAAGGATGTGAGAGATAGAGAGAATATCGAGCATCTACCTTGAGGAGAGGTGATGCCTAAATGCTTATCTAAGATGCTACACACAGCAGAATATCTATAAAACGAAAATAATAGATGAAAAGAATAAACAATTCTAAAGAATTTATTAAATGTATAAACGTATAACTAAACGCAATTGCACATACGTCGACTAAATAAAGTTTTTACAAAATCTAATTTTAGACAATGTTTCATTGCAAAAATTCATAGTACTGAAATCTAATTTCAGACTTTAGCACGTGAGTGTCTAAACTATGACCGTTTGAGGGCCACATTGAAAAAAAAATGATGGGCCACACATACAATATTTTTTTAACAAATTGAAATAAAAATTAAATTTATGTAGTTTTATTAAAGTAAAATAACTTCTTTTTATCATAATTTTTTTTAAACTTTGAATTAGATATGTATAGGTACATATTTATTTCAAATTTGTAAGAGTTTCATTCAATTGAATTTGGATTTCATAGAGATGGAAAAAATTCAAATTAATAAGATGGATGAATATGCTTTTGTTGAACAAGCAAATCGATATCGAATTCAATAGACGAGGTTGCAGTTCTTAATGCATTTTCAAGATGTTTGTCAATGTTTTATGCCCTATTTTTGTTTTTTGTATGCTTCATTCTTTTAAATAATTGTTCACGAATATAGGTACTGTTAAAAGCTGAAGACATTAAGGCTGTCTTCGGTATAAGTACGAGAGCTCTAACTAAACTCGAAGCACATTTTCAGATAGAAAAATGACCCAATTTCCATGGAAATTAGCAATATTATAACTCGTACCTCTGTTAACAATATATTGTTTTTAAAAATTTCAAAATATTCCGTGAATACTTTCTTCTTTGTTTTAATACGCGAAGGCAAAGCCCATTTAACATTACGATGTGGGATAAAAAATATGAAACACATTTTATACCAGAAAAAATGAATCAACTCACTTAAAAATGGAAAGTATGATAAAAAATGCTGCTCTCTAAAGGATAGTGAAGCCAGAATATCATATTAATTCTTCATTTCTTTTATATCTGAAAAGATGTTCCAAATTCGAGTCCTATTCTTTAACATAAACCGAAAACAGCCTTAATAAAGCATGATTGTGAAAATTAGGATATTTATCATGGGGTAGATAATCTTTATAAAACTCCAGTAAAGAAACATTTCCAAATTTTTCTTTCAGTTGAATGTCTCTTTGCAGTTCAATGCATTCCATTTGAAGATTTGAAGGTAAATAATAAGAGGTAAAAATTTATTGAATTTGAAGGTAAAAATTTATTTCTAGAAAATTTGGGGCAGAAAATATGTTGAAATATTCTTTATTTTATCAAAAATCTTGAAATCTACTTTCAAACTCTTGAATTAAATCAAAAATTAATGTAGCATATTTTGTTCAACTCACAGGTTTATGAGCAGCTTAAGTACTAAAATATGTCAATCTTTTATCAACTTTAAAGGATGTCAACCCTTAATCAAAAGGACTAGGAAATCAAAATACAATGAAATATACTGCATACAAGTACTATAATTCTTGAAAAAATTCGCCGTCGAGTGGATACACACATAATTCGAAACGTAAATTCTCATGGCATAGTCAGATGTTTTTATTTCAGAATAAATGTCAAAGAATCGATTATATATGAAAATTACTGAAAACATTTATTTTTTAAATAATAATGTGTAATTTTAAATATTTTCATAAAGGCTAATGGACAGCACTTTAGACAAGCATGCTTTAGCACATATCTTTCCTTTTATGACCAGAACAAAGTATATGTGGGAACTATAATGTAGCCAGCAGGAGTATTCAGATGATACAGAACATTTCCCTCTCACAAAAAGAATTCTAATGAACTTTGATGTAAACAATGATAAGAATCGAAATTATTCCGATGTAGGATAAACGGGATTGCTGCACGTTAAAAGGAAAATACAATAGAACGTCGCTTATCCGAATCAAATGGGACCGGACACCGTTCGGATACGCGATTGTTTGGATAACGGAAAACCGAATGCGATCCATGCAGTATATGAAACCGGACACTGGGAATATTGAAAATCATCACATGCGGGAAACGTGCTTGAAGAAAGAAAAAAAAATAGGTGCAAAATATCGCAATTTTACCTTTATTGTGGAAAATAATCACTTATTCTTCGCTGTACGAATGTACACCTTCGTTTTTTCTCTGCAAGGTCTCTGATTCTCTTGAGTAGCAATAGTTGAGTAGGACAGCACTCTGTTGTTCGTACCACTCCATAGCTGTCTCTAACGCAGAAAACGCGTCAGCATTTGATGGACCCTTGCTACTTTCGTTGTTGTTGTTGTCCTCGTCTTCATCCGTTTCATCGTCGACAGGCTCGAATTGTGCTTGCACGGAAGTCACAATCTCGTCATCATTTAGCATTTGAAATCCACTGAGTCTTCTGCATCGATTTCCAACCAGGTTTCTATATCTTCATCGCATTCTTGAAATCCTGGGATCGATTGGACAAAGTCGGTAGTCTCATCCCTGTGGTTGTCATTGCAGTCTAAATTGAAAAAAATTGACTAAAAAAAAAAAAAAAAAAAAAAACTGGTTCGGATATTTGACGCTCATAATTGACGTTTGGATAAAAGACTGTAATATGCAACTGAGTCCATCCTGACATGATATGAAGGGTAGAAAAGAATGAAGAAACATCTCAAGTTCGTCCTCGTTAATTCATTATTTCTGAAAATTACTAGTTGCTTTTATTAGCTCCAAATCAAAGTTAATCGAAACAAATTAACAAATCACGCATGCCGCAAAGTTATTGAACATATATATTAACATTTAATAGAATAAATTTTACAATAAATATGAATTCTACTATATAGAAAAAATCGTTACACATACGAGTAATGTGTTCATCTAGTCTACTTTTAAATGATACAAATAAATCAATTGAGTAAAATCTTAAGTAATTTCAGTTCTATCTAATTTCTTTTGTTTTCCTTTGTGAAGACTCCTCATGTATATCACTATCTGTGATAGTACTACTCAACAAAATTTGGCTTTTATAATTCTTTTGCATATATTTCAGTTGGTTTTATTTACATAAAAATAATTCTATAAAAGCTTTTTTACTATAAAATTTCATGTTGAAAATTGATCAAGAAGACATTTCTCCCCTTAAAATTCATATAAAAAGGCTCAGAGAATTTGTTAAACGGTTATACTAAATAAGAATAGAATGATTGTCAATAATAAAAAAAAAACTTCAATTTGGGGAAAAAAGTCTCCTGTTTAAGTTTACAAAAGTTAAGTTTAAGTCCTGTTAAGTTTTAAAAGTTTAGATAATACTGTAAATCACGGGTGCCCACAACGCGCGGCATGCTTGCTACAGTGTAGTACGGGGAGTTATAACAGCGGCATACAAATACCTATTAAAAAATTTTAAAAAATTGGAAAGATAATTAAAAAAAATTTTTTTAGTTATATTGAAATGCGGTTGTCTCAAACAAAACAGAAAAATCCCATCAGAATTTATTTTAAATTCACTTAATTGGTTGCATTAACTGATTGAACCTATAAAAAGTTTATTAACAATAAAAAAAAGTTTATATTTTTGTATAATTTTTTAAAATTATTTTTAAGTTTACATTACTTAGACTTGCATAAAAATGTATTATTTGTGTAAAAATTCCGCAATAAGCCTATTAGTAATATTTTTTCACCTTTTAATAGTCTTTTCTTTGTTGAAAAAGTTGGTAAGGGCACGCATAATTGTTTTTTATCAGATAGAGACACTTTTCACAGGAAGATTAACCACCCCTGCTATAGATATACTAAATAAATGCAAAAAAAAAAAAAAAGGGGGGGGGGGGGGGAACCGAATAAATTCTGAAAAAAATAAAAGTACTTTTAAATAACATGCATTAGGATGAATCACAGAATTGGAACCTAATTGAGTGGAAAATATGTTCTATGGCATAAAAATCAGAAGAAAAATAATTTAAAAATTTAATATTGCCACAAAGGGGTTGAATTTTCAGAAAAAAAAAATGGAAAAAGACTTAATCTTGGTTAGGTAATTTTAGACTCAAAGTAATTATTTTTCAACAAAAAATACAACCAAAAATGATGATTATTGAAAAGTGAGTAGTACAATGTACATTTTAACATTTCATAACCCAAGCTTAATCTGCCTCCACCACACCGAATCAGTCCGATTCAAGCGTTTTTCGTGCACTGTCATTTCTTGACAGTAGGTTTTTCTTTTTTAAAAAAAATTTCGTATTAAAACACTGTTATATGTACCTGACGTTTTCTCTTTGTAACTATTTAGTTTGCATCATCTCATTGCAAAAAATGTTAAAAACCACTAAAATGCCTATTTTGGCATTTTACCATTAAAAATGCTCAAATACCTGAACTTACTTCCTCCTGTGGCAGTACTTAACATAACAATCAATTTTTTAAAATTTTATTTTTCCCTCATCCGCATACCATAGACTTGGAAATTCTGAAAAAAGAATTTTCTACCCGTATACTAAATCAATAAAAACAAAGGAAAACACGTGAAAAATTCTAACAGGATAATTTTATTTCAGGTAAGTTGGACAAATATTGAAAAATAATTGATGGAAACAAATTCTAAAATTATAAAATGCGTGCAGAATAACAAGGAGGGAAAACTAATTCTATTCAGCATATCAGGTGAAACGGTTGCATTTCTCGTATTTTTCGGAATTACAGCATCACGCAATGCAAAAAACCCTGGCGAGAACTTTTTCTAGAGTTCCACGATTTTCAGAGAACACATCAAGTCCGAAACGAGGCAGGTGATACCGGAGATAAGAACTGGCTTTTAAATGGTTGCAAAAGATTCACCTTCTTTTAACTCCCAGCCTAAGCTTCGACCAAGAAACTAAAACAAACAAAACAAGGGGAAAAAAGTGAATATTATGTCGCGATGAAGAGCGAGGTAAAGGGGGAAAAATCCCTACCGAAAAAGAAAAAAAAAAATAAAATGTGTTTTCGATAAATGTGTTTTTTCGTCGCCAAATGTATCTTAAAATGTTTTTTTGCGAACACTTAACGCCAAGAGATAAAAAGAGCTTTTGGTTCTAGATTCTAGCCATTTTATTTTGATTTCCAGTTTTACGGTGTTATCGAAGAATGGAAAAGTTCGATAATATTTTAAGAACAGTCACACAAAGAAGGATGAAATAAATTTCTGCGATACTACTTTAAAGAAGTTTTAGCATTAGACTACATCATTCGCCGGATAATTGACAGAAAACTTATTAAATTGCATTTTATCGCATTTACGTGCATAATACATTGTGTTATAGTGCCATACACACTTCAAAACAACTTATTTATTTATTTATTTTTGAAAGAAGAACATAAAATCTTTGAGAGACAGGGAAAGAGAGAATAGAAACAATTTTAAATGTTTGAAGCAATGGATTTTTTTTATTATTTTGTTGATTTGATTATATCCTTTTTTTTTTCCTTCTAAAGACCTGTACATAAATATTCTGAGAGAAATGGCAATGATACGTCTTTCATCTCCGATAGTTTATCAAGTAAACAAATAATTCCAAATATTCTTTTAAAATGGTATTCTGAGTAGAAAATAATAAGGCCTATTCAAAGAAATCGACAATTTATATAAATTGGCCAGTTTATAGAGAATACAATTTATATAGAAATGGTTGATTTTTATTGTTATTCGCGAATCTAGTAGTTTTGAAACTATGTTAAATGATGACCAACAATATAAGAGGTAGAAGCAGTGGCATAACGGAGAATATTTGTCGCCCCCCCCTGCTAAGTCAGATTTTGGGCCCCCAAGTTGGATTTTACAAAGGGTAGATACTTGGAGGCAGTCAGGCTTCGACCCTCCTAGAATCCTGTCCCCCCTCGCAATGCGGGGTTGTATGTTACGCCACTGAATGGATGACCTTCCTTTAATTTCTATTCAATGCTTTGTGAGCCCATTGAAGTTTAATTGTGATTAATATGCATCATCAATCGTGGTCAATGCGATCGAGAAAATATTCATCATGTAAAACATCAGCAACATTAGCAAGAAAATATCTAATAAAACTAATTGCGCTTATTTTTATATATTTAGAAAGGTAAAAAAAAAAAATGAATTAGAAAAACATTTTTTTTAATTGCATCCAACAGAAAAAGATATTTATAAAAGAAAATGTAACAAGAAAAGAAATCTAAAGAATATATTAAAGTTTAGATTGAGTTAGGCGTCATAATTTGTAATGAATAATGAATTCGGATAATTGTGAATTTTTTTAATCAAACCTCCTTTTGGCACAGCTTACTAAAAGAAAAAAATAATCTTCCCTAAATTATATTAGAAATGGCATAATCTATACTCTCTAAAATAAATCTTTATCTGTTTCTCTACTATTTGTGTGAGCAAAATCTCACATAGCTACGTAAATGGAATGTCATTATTTGATGCCATTGTGGATCAACATTACAGTAGGATTTATGAGAAAAATAGAAAAAAAAAATAGGAATAATTTTATTTACTAATTCCATAAAGTATATTTCAGATATGTTTAAACTCCATTATAAGGAAATAAAATTTATTTATTTATTTTTGTTAAATTACATTCGACATTTTGGAAAATCAACGAAAGTAAAATTCTTTTCTCATTAAAAATACATATATTTTCAGACGATTAAATGAAATAAGTTCTTGAATGTTGCACCGTTTTTATAAGTTGCAAAAATAGTTTATAAAAGCTTGCAGACAATATCTACCGTATGTGTATTCTAAAGAAAATATTTCAGATGTGTTTTTATCGTAGATTACAGCTAATATTGTCTATTAAAATACTTACGTTAAAAAAAAATTGAAAATTTTCACAAAACACGAACTTGTTTTCATTTAACCGTACGATTTTTTAAAAATTTGATTATAAAATCTTAAAAAAATAAGAATTATTTTCCAATGAATAAAAGTAATGTTTAGTTAAAAATATCCGATTATTCTCTGAATTTCTGCAGTAAATAATTTTTTTTAAAAAATAAAAGTGATCATTATTTTGATCACTTAATATTGTTCTTATTCTTGGCAGAAATGTCCATAAGCTGAAAGCAATGAGTTACTTTTCAGATTTTTATTAAACATCATTCTAAATTGTATCCTTACTTTAAGAATTGTTTATTAGTATATTGCTGTTTATTTAAACTAATTTAGTACTTTGACTTATAAAAGATTTCTAGTAAAAAAAAAACTCAAATCGGGCTAAACTACTTTTTTAAAATTTCATAGGAAATTTGAATTACTTGTAAATTTACCAGAATTCAATTGGAGATACTGTATTACTTGATATTACAGTAAAATCCGGCGTATAATGCTCACCTATATGTTTAAGCTGCAATTTTTAATTTTTAGGTATATTCGCCGTATATAATGGGCACCCCTTTTTTACGAAGATACCTGAAATGTGCATGCGTAATGCTCTTATATTTTGAAGTCATGTATTTGAGGTATTATTCCAAACTTTAGAAAAAAATAGTCACTTCATGTGACAAAAAATACTTCAAGAACTACAAGCCTTTAAGTACATAAGAAATGTCATTTCTTTTAAATAAACAGTATTTCGATATATGTAGAAGTCTAATTTTTTTCTATGCTCATTTTTTTAATTCCTATTATTAGCTCATTCTCTCACACTATTTATTTATTTATGTATATATTTATCTTGTTCAAATTTTCAATCGTAAAATACTTTCTATTCATCCAATCAGGTTTAAATAATTTTTTTTAAACTTGTAGTGGATGACACTTGATGTTAATACATTTTTTCATATATTAATTCATTAATTAAATTAAATGTAATTAATTACTGATTTTCGACGCCAATTTAGATTCGTCTCCATTGTTGTAACAATGTAACTATTAAAACAATGACAAAAGTTGGCGTTGAAAACCGATTTTTCAGCCAAACTGGGTGTGCAATGCTACAACAATATGTATATATATCGTTCAAATTTTCAATCGTTAATAAAATACTTTCTAATCAACCATTCAAAGTAGGAATTGACTTAATTTTTTTTTTATATTACTTGTTATTATTTTCAAAGCTCTCGTTTTCATACACGGCGTATAACGCGCACCCGTACATTTCGATCTCATTTTTGGAATTATAAGTACACATTTATGCACCGGATTTTATGCTGTCTCTAGAACTTTTTTAAATATCCTAGATATAAATACAGCTACACATATACGTATGAACATCACAAAATATATAAAAACTGGAATGTAGTTACAAAATTCTTCATTCGTAGACATTGTTTCATTTCATTAAAACAAAAAAAAAATTCTTTTCACCACACATCTAGTCACGGCATTTATATAAATTTGATTTTATATTGTATGTATAAAAACACATAAATGAAACAAAGTTAATTGATACAAGTAACTCTTACTATTTTCCCTTACTCCAAACTGTAAAAATAAAAGCATTTACAAACACTTTTCAGACCTCAACAGAGTAGACATCATTTACAAAAAGGGAAAAAAATCCCTCTGTGTAACAGAAATCCCCTTCACTTTTCCCCCTCAGTCCAAGTGGGTCTGGTAGATAAGAGGGCTATCGGTGGAGTTATGAGATGGGGACAAGGAAAAGCTCTTGGGGTATAGAGTGTGGAATTCGTCACGTGGGGTGCAGGCCGCCCGGACTGACAGCCCGCCCGATACTGGTGACGCCTCGGGCCCCTCTATCTGTGGCCGAGAGAGATAGTTCTAATGCACATAGCCACTCAAAAAGAGTCACTCTCTCACAGACCTTGAGGCAATAGCAGTTGGGTTAGGAGAAACTGTAACTGAAAATATTCGCAGAATCCATTACCTTTCGGTTTTCTTTCAGTTTTGAAGATTTCTTTTTTCTGTAAAAAGTACATTAAGTAGAAAGTTCTATGTCTTGTATTTCGGAAATTAATAATATCTGGAATGTTTGAATTAAGATATTTCGAAATTTATCGACACGAGATGGAAATTATTTCGTGATATTTCCCCATCTGGAGTTGGAGTTATTGACGGAAAAATTTCAATTGTACATAAAATTTTAAACATGATTCGAATAACTTACGCAATGACTAAAAATTCCAGTTTTAGCGCGAGTAAATTCTGCAATGCGGCTATTTTCGAATGCATACAGTATTTTTTGAAAAGTAATGAATATTAAAATCTGCAACAGCCTGTAGTAGAATAAATTTTTTAAAAGTATGCATGGATATTTTTTTTTAAAAAAAAGCCATTATTCAATGTTTGCCTTGATTACTAAGAGTTTATATATATATATATATATATTGCGAAAACAATGTTATGAAAACGGTAAATTCACATAATCTGATACATGATTCCTCATCGGTATCTGATGAAACACACATAATTCTTTCACCGACATTTCATCAGATTATGATGCAATTTTAAAAAACCTTTTTACCATCACTTTCTCGTTTTACTTCATTGTGTAAAATGCTCGTTTTAATATAACAATAGGTTCTTCAAAAGAGCCGCGCTTATAGTCTTCCCGTGCTTATGATTTGGAAAAATGTAATAAATAATATGCGTTTTTGATGTTATAATGTTATCATGATTTCGATAACAGAAAGATTAATTTATGTACATATATTGCATTTCATTGAATGGTTAATTTGCATTACTTTAGTATATCATTACACTTTTGAACCATTTCAAACCATATAAATTAATTTTTTTTGGTTTTTTTTTTTTTTTTTTTTGTCAATCGACTCTAAGAAATATGTTAAAATTAAAAATTTAAATCGACTTCCTGGGGGCTATTTGGTATTTAAATTGTTTTTATTGGAATAATTGGATTTTAAAACCTTACATCTGTAGTGTACGTTTTCCTTCCTAATTTAATAGCTATTTAAATTCAGAACCTTTCGGCATTAAGCATCTTTAGTATGGATTAAATTTGTATTTGTTTATTTGATATAAATAAAAAAAATACAAAGAATAACATTATAAATAGTTTGTTTGGATAATAAACGATACAAGAGGAATAATTTTGTTTTCTAATTCAAACTAGCATCCCAAAAATTCTTTTCCAATCGCTTATTAGCGTTCTCATAATTCTATTTGAATCACTTTAGCATTAACCCCTTAACTGGTTTGCCGGTACACCGTACGGGCTAACGAAAGCTGGCCACAACCGGTTTGCCCGTACGCTGTACGGGCAGTGATATTTTTTCATCTTTCTATCTTTAATTTGCTCATATTTTAAAATCTTATTGGGAGATTATTCGTTCTATTGCTTTTAAGAGATGCAGTTTGTCTACTCGGGATTTTCTTTGTGGTGAAGGCGGGAATTTTTTATTGGAGGTAGGAATTTAGATTCTTGAAAGTATTCGATAAAGAACAGGGATTGGCAAAGCATTATGCACTTTGTTGCATGAGAAGAAACAAAAATGTAAACATAACCCAAAAAAGCTGATATTATCTCTGTCCCTATGCAATGTAAGACTTAGTATTACACCATGCTTCAAATTGTGTGTGCAAATATATATGCACGAGCACACAAAATCCTCAACCCTTTAAAAAAGAGGTACGAACATGAAATTTATTTGTAAGTATGAGAGAAATTCATTTAAGATATATAAAATATTCTTCACAACATGCAAAGTGCACTTATAAAAAGCAAACATTTAGGGGGTTTGTGTTTAACAAATATAAAATAAGAAAATAGTGTGAAAACTTTAAAATTGAAAATTAAAATAAAATTCTTCTATTTTCGTATTCTGTTAAGTATTATGCTTAGTTATTAGCAATTAAAAAAATGACCCTTTTTATCGAACACTTTGGGCAAAAAAATTGAGCGCTTAAGGCAGGGGTGTCAAACGCGTGGCTTTCAACGAATGTTTTTCCTCCCCGGCCAATATATATCGGCACACAATAATAAATAATAAAATATCAATATTTCTCCCGAAATAGGAAAGATAGTAGCAGAGAAGAAATGTCAAGTGTCAGAACGTAAGCATTAAATTTTCTTGTTCTCTTATTTAAGTTTATTATAATGCATCGGTTCTCTCTTAAATTTTCGAACGCCGTGGCCCCCCGTTTATGCATCAGCCTGACATTGCGGACCCCCTCCCCCACGACTCCCAATACATGGCGGAGTTATTTAAATGCAAACGTTATCGTATTGACACGCGATGAATTTAGTTCTTAATCTTTGCACATGTTTTTCTACCATATATTTTTGATAATATTACGCTGTAGTAATGGCTATGTAGTTGCAAACAATTAAAAAACGTGAATTAAGTAATATTATTGATCGAAATATATATTATAGTAGAATTTTTTAATTGGGAGCAATTTAATAATCTAGTCTAGGATGGTACATCTTTCAATTTTTCCACTTGACCTTTCAAAGTCTGTAAAAGTCAAAAATATTAACTTTAAATGAAAGACCTTCGCGAGAACCCACTAGAAAGATTTTGGGGACTTTCGGAGATCCACGGACTACAGTTTAAGAGCCATTGTTATAATATATTATTCGAAATAAACTAACACGTTTCTATAAATATTGATTTTTTTTCTGGCCCAACTAAAGTTAAAACTTGTTTGTTTGGCCCAAGTTAGCCTTTGAGTTTGACACCCTTGGCTTAAGGGGTTCAGTATACCATTTTATCAATCTGATCATGTCTGGAAATTAATATATGAATTGAATTCTGTACTATAATTAAAAACGTGAAATTAATTACTACCTATCTGGAATGCAACATCATGTATAGAGTTCGATAAGGCATGTAAATGATTAGTATTTAATACAAATCCAAAGGAGGCGTGCTAGTAGTGCCATCTAAAAGCTCCATATAAAGGGAGAACCTGAGTCTGTTTTTAATTGCTGGAATTGTATTTTTCCTCTAAAATGTTACAATATGTCTCGTCGAAAAATACAAATGTTAGTTGAGCAAATCCTTGAATCTTTTAAGAAAACACTATATCTTATAGAGATTGAGGTTCATCCTACTGAGAAACTAATATTCATGTTAGACGAAATCAACATAATATGAATATAAAACCGATGGGTACAGAAGAGACGAATCAGTAGACGAAAAAGTGATTGTACAGATCTATTCACTTCACCGTTTATAAGGTAAAGCATATTGTGGGCGTGCCAGGGATTAATGGTACGGTAGCACATTGGAAACTCTAGTAAAAGAATTAGATTCTTGGCGCAACAATCTGCGTAAACCAATATCATTCAACATCGTCTGAAATAGAAGGGAATTTCTAAAAGGTATACATTGCTGCGATTATCTTTAATTGTACAGTACAAACATGCATGGTTGCAATGGTGCGTTGAACTCCAGACATGGAATGACAATATCAAACACTAGAAGGTCACGGACATTTTCATAGGCCAGGATGAACATTAAGTCGATTGCGATTGACCGGTGGATGGCCAAGACATATTTGGGTGACCGTCTTTACTTAGACCTAAGACACGCTTACTAAAAGAAACCTATTTATGGAACACTCATACCAGCTAGATTTTAGAATCGTCTTTCCACAATCGATGCGACTGTGTTTACTTATGAAAATGATTCGATAAATGTGTGGATGACACATGTATCTTCATTGGAAGCGAACGCGCGCGCGCGCGCGATGACTCTTAACATGTTCAATGCCTCTGTAGGGGGAAATTCCTCACTCGCCGTATACAAATGTTGATGTTCAGCCAGTGGCGCACACAAGGGGGGTGCCCTAGGGGTCCGGAAAAACCCCATAGCCCTTGATTTTCTTTGCGATTGGTTATAATCCTATGTATATATTACGTAAAATTTAATTATGTATTTGTTATTAAAAATTAATTTTATTAATTAATGCTAATTATTTATTCAATAATTAATTGTGTATTGTTTTTGTTCCCGAAAATCGACAAAAGCAAAAGAATACGTTGGGCGCCGTATTGGAGCATGATACCACAATGGTGTTCTGCGTGGAAAAGGGGCTGCGCGTTATACGACGAACATACCTAAAAATTAAAAAAATGCTGCTTGAATACGTCGGATTTTATGGCAAGTACTTTTCCTTTGTTTAAAGGTACTTGGGCAGTCTATTTTCAGTTGTATTCTCAAGAAAGCAATATACACAAGTGCAATAAAATATTTTCAGAGGAAACATCGTACTTATTCTTTTTAATCGCCTTCTCAATAATCCGGCGTTTTCACAAACTCGGTCACTCTTCTATCAACATTACGCCTAGTAGTTTTCGGAATTCTACGACATGCTATCTCAGTTTGTACATTAGTACTTTTATTTTTATGCAACATATGTAAGACATAAATTTTATATTCTTTTCTATATAAGAAATTTTTGTTTTCTCTCCCTAAATCGAATTCCAAAATAATTAATGAGAATTATGTTCACAATGCTGGACTGAATTCGAAACATTGCTTGTATAGCTTCTGTTGCAACCACTGGTGTAATTAGTCTTGAGTGGACTATACATCCAAATTTCTTATGGGAAGGTCTTTTTTCAGAAAATAAGTAAAAATAATCACATTAAAACAGGAACTTGAAAATGCAAAAA
This sequence comes from Trichonephila inaurata madagascariensis, assembly GCA_019973955.1. Lineage (NCBI taxonomy): Eukaryota > Metazoa > Arthropoda > Arachnida > Araneae > Nephilidae > Trichonephila > Trichonephila inaurata. Next base: position 53,395 of record BMAV01008583.1, read on the forward strand.
TATTACATATGTTGGGGCCCCTGTAGCTCGAGGGTCCCGTATCATTAATACGGAAGTAGCTACACACCTGATTGCAACCTTCCAATCAAAACAACCCCTTATAATTTAAAACAGCGTGAGAAAAAGCTCTCTAGTTAACGTAGATGTAAACAAATGTTTGATGTCAACATGTATTATATATGCTAATTAGAATTACAATAGAGCACACACAAAACAATACATCAAAGCAACAAACGAGCATTTATCCTCATTCTGTAAAAAAGAGGCAATATTTTATCTGCAAACCCTTTCCATTCTTAAACCTTACCAAGAACTCTTTCTTTCCATTGCGAATTCTGATTGGCAATAATACCTGCTGAGAGGAACCTTCGTCGCTATCCCTGCAGAGAAGAAGAACACGATGGGATCTCGTCAGGAGGTCTACAGGATTGGCAGTCCATCTCTTTATTAACTAAATTAGTATTCTTGATCTTCGTGGGTGTGGGTGATTTCATCGAGTGGCGATGCCCCATTGCTTTGACTTCGTGTGATTTATGCAATAAATCACGCCTGCTTGTTTTCGTACGTGGATGCTTTTCTTTCTCAACCCTGTTTTAATATCGGAAAAAAAAGGGTTTTATATGTAATAGTGATGATTAAGGTTTTGACTTAAGTTTTTGCTATGAAATTTATGTTATAATTTAAAATTAAATATTTAATTAAAAAATATTAAAATTTTTTCGTTTATTACGATTATTATCCACGATGCGACAATCCAGCATGGGCCAAGACCTTCTGAACCAAACGTTTCCAACCAGGAACGTCTTAAGACATGGGCCAACTGGGTCCGGGCCCTAAGCCTTGGCCCCCATGGGGCCTCGTCTCGTTCTCGGCAGCCTTAACAAGATCACGATTTGAATAATTTCAATTGTTAAATGATATTTTCGATTGTTTTCTCCGAAAAACTGGGAATTTCTGATGATATGCCAATTGGTACCATGTGATGACCATCGTCCTTGTATAGGCCTAAGCCTACCACCATAAAGTCAAAACAACCATAACGTCATTACAACCATGAAGTCAAAAGGTGGCAATCGGTCAAGTTAGTTTGTGCTTGCACATTTATTTGTTTCGGGTTATTGCTTGTACGAGTATTTGACAACGTATGCTATGTATTTTCTACTTTTAAGAGTTGTAGATGGGGCCTACATTTGTATAGGGGTCTAGGGCCTACTTTTGTGTAGGGGACCAGGGCCTCAAGGAGTCTTAAGACGTCCTGTTTCCAACCACTTTTACTGGCATCCAAACTCTTCCGATTCTAATTTTTAAGGATCAAATAATTCTTCTCTACACAACTACCCATTGAAGTCTAGGTCTTCTTCTAGTGTTACATAGTCTAGCCGAAAATATTTCTTTTACAATGTTACTGTCGTTCATACGAATAACTTGCTCAGTCCAAACGAGGTGGCTTATTTTAATGTAATGAGAAACATCTGGCTTTTTGAACATTTGGTATAATTCGGTGTCTTGTTCTCTAAGTTAAATATGCTTTTTCTGAATTTCTCTGAAAGCACTTCTCGGGATTTTATGTTAAAAGCTTCCAAAATCCCTTCCTCCTTCATGTGGTTATGGTCTAGGTCTCTGAAGGGTAAGTCATGACAGAACGGATGAGAATCTTGTAGAGTAATAGCTTTCTTTTCATACAGAAATTTATACAGATCAGGATTTTTTTGAATAAAAATCCTGATCAGTATAAATTTTTTTGTTTGTATCTGTCGGGTTTTTTTTTGTTGTTGTTCTATTGATATCAGTAAGTTCTTATTTGTTTTTCTATTGATATTCTTTTTAAATGACAGAGTGGCCAAAATGCAACTGGGTTCGACTTCTGCAATCCACTGCCTTGAAAGGGGGTGCCCTCAAGGATCAGTGTCTGGGCCTATTTTTTGGAATATCATTATCAATGATCTCCTATTTAAACTTAATAGTCTTGCCTGCTGTGAGATCATAGCTTTTGCTGACGACATTTTAGTTTGTTCCCAAGGTAGAGATCTTTCTGCAACTTTCCTACACGCACAGGAAGCTTTGAACCTCGCTTCTGACTGGTCAAAAGGCTTTAAATTGGATTTTAACCCTGATAAAACCAGAATCATGGCTATTAAAAAACGAAACGTTTGCTATGATGCATTTCAGCTATATCTCGATGGAACTCCCTTGACTATGGTAAAGCAAATGAAGTATCTTGGGGTTCTTCTCGATACTAAATTTTCTTGGAAGCAGTAAAGTTACATATCCGAGAAATGTGACAAATTACAGCGTGGATTAAATCGGATTGCTCGCAACACGTTCGGTATAAATTTCAATGTACATTCGCTCATTTATAAGCAAGGAATCGAACCTTTCATTTTGTATGGTTCTAGAGTTTGGGGCGCGGCACTTAAAAGAAAGATGAATTCTAAGTATCTGCGACGCATACAAAGAAGGATACTTTTGCGGGTCATATGTGGTTATCGCACAATAAGTTACGACTCAGTTTATGCTATTTCTGGCTTCCCTCCAATCGACATTATTATTCTTCATAATATTGCTTTTAGGGAAAATGTTTCTGCTTCTTCCATCTCTAATTATGATTGTATTCTTTCTCCATTTTTTCTCCCTCATCCTTCACAGAGGAATGCCATCAATATTATCCAATTTAGTGACAAGAGCACAGATGATTCCCTTGTTATTTGCTATACTGATGGCAGTAAAATTGATGCAAGAGTTGGTTTCGCATCAATTTTCAACATTCTAATTTCGCATTTCAACATTGGAGTGGTGTTGAATCCGAGAACTTTCAATTTAGAATTCGTGATGAATGCACAGTTTTTGTAGCTGAACTTTTATGCTTAAACTTCGCCGTTAAATGGATCATTGAGCAAAATAGTGTCATTTCAGAATATCTCATCTGTATTGACTCTCTTTCCTCCTTGGATTCTCTTAAATGTATTTCTTCGTCTAATAACATAATCGTCGAGATCCAAAAGCAACTTAAAAGCCTAAAAGATAAAAACATCTCAATAGATTTTGCATTTGTTCGCGGACACACGGGCGTTCTTGGGAATGAGCGAGCCGATTGGCTTGCAAAGGCTGCAACCAAGCGCAAAATTGACATTGACGTTAATATTCCTAAATCGTTTTACAAGAGGATCACTAAAGAAAGAATCGTGAAGTCTTGGAACCAAGAATATCTCATTTCTAACAAAGGGAGCATAACAAAGAAATTTTTTCCAACCATTAATAAAAG
>BMAV01008583.1:56699-78772 GCA_019973955.1 Trichonephila inaurata madagascariensis
TTTTCACTGGTCATGGTAATTTCAAAAGCTACTTGAACAAATTTAATTTAGTTCTGACATCTTCCTGTGATTGTAATATTGGAGGCGAGGAAAATGTAGAACATGTGCTCCTTCTGTGTTCCATGTTTGCCAGAGAAAGAAAAATCCTAAGACTGGCTTTCAAGGGACTTAATATAAATTGGCCTTCGAATTTTCAACAACTTCTTTCTACTAGAAATGCTTTCAAATATTTCTGTGAATTTGTTGCAAATATTTTTATTTCTTCTTAACTTCAATATTTTTTTTAAAAACTTTTTGCTTCGCCTGAGTGTGTGTTTATTACTTACTTCTGTAAGCCCCGTGTGATACTTTGTGGTGCACGGGGATTTATAATTGTTTTCAATAAGAAAAAAAAATTGAGATCTTTGGTTTAATAAAAACTGTTGAGCATTCATATCCACCAAATTTCAAATTCCTAACGCTTATCTTATACAAATTAGATTTGATTAATTGGCAGATTATTAAAGTCACACGAAGAAGCAGTACGAGAGATATTAGTAATTGATCTTGCGATTCTGAACAACGATTCAATTGACAAGTAGTCACTTAGGTTGATACTTCTACATCACTATGATAGTTGATTGATTGAAATTAAATTTAAAATTGTTTTTAATTAACTAATCATCAACGTAAAGATCGCGGAGGTTCATCTTTAATAATTTGTTATACAGCTCTTTTTAATCAAAATATAATTAAAAATATTCATATAACAGGACCAGATGACGAGGTCGATAACTAGGTTGGTACCCCACTTATGACTTGAAACCACGTCATCCATAGAAAGTTTTGAAATAAGAAGGAAAAAAAAAGAAAAAAAAAGAACTACTTGATTACCAAGTGGCTAAGTTGTATAAAAAATACTTCAATCGAATAAAAAGGTAAAAAGAAATTTTTCCTTTGTGTATAATGTTATTTAAATTAAGTTTATTATTGGTGAAAGCAGTGTGAATTGTAACATAAATAGATTGAAAAGTGATTAGCGGACCAATTTGTTGGTGGCGGAGACAGTCATTACCACTCTTTCATGGCCTTCTGGATTCCCGGATTTGTCACCAATTGAGCATATCTGGGATCATTTGGGACAGCAAGTTTGACAGCCTGAGAGTTTGATCGAACTATAGGCACGTTTACAGCAACTGTGGAACACGCGAGATGACTGAATGCACACTTGTATCGCATCGTGCATTCGCGCTAGAGAGGTCCAACAGAGTACTAAAATTTCCGTTCATTTCTACTTTTTTCTGCAATAAATGATAATTTTTTTTTTGATTTTTTAATCACATATATGTCTCAAAGTAGTACTTACACATGTAAAATTTCGTTTCATTTTGACGACTTTTTCTTGGTGCGCAAATTTTTATGGCAATGAGTGTATTTAAACCACATACACAAATACGCCATAGAACACTTAAATCTCTTGAATATATAATATTAATAATTAATATTATTTTTTTTATCAGAATTTAAGTTAATTAGGTCAACCGAATAGAATTTACGATTAAAAATTAAAATATTAGTGAGTGTAAATAGTATTTAATTGCAAAATAATTTTTTTATTAAGCAATCATAAAAATATGTGAGCAGTGAGCTTTGAATTAAAAATTCTGAACTTAATTTGAAAACAAGTAATATATATATACATAAAAAAAATTTAAGTCAATTCCTACTTAGATCAACAAAGAAAACTTTTATTTTAGCTACTTTTTATTAAATAGTTACAATTAATATAAACATGTATATACATATGACAGAATCACAACATTAAGTGGTAATTAATTTTTATTAATTATCATTAAAGTACCGTATTGTCCTCCAAAACAATCGTGTATATAAAATTTCAGTTCAACTGAATGCTTTAAAACGCGAGAAAAAAACCTTTTCAAGTTTTAACACAAGTCGCCAAAAAAGATGCGAACGTGGCTGTATTTGTAAATCTTTAAATAATTTGTTCTAATCAATTAATTTTTTTAATCATAATTAAATTATTGTATTGTCATCCAAAATAATCATATATATAAAATTTTAGATTAATTGACCGCTTTAAAGTGTATTTTATATACGATTGAAAATTCCACCAAGATAAATAAATAAATAGAGAGTGTGAGTTAATAGTAGGAATTGAATGAGGAAGGGACTTTTTTTTTTCAATGAAAGAGTCTTTTTGAGATTGTACCCTGGCAGCTCTAGAAATGACATCATATAAAAATTTATAAGAAATGTGTAACAAAAGCAATTAAAGACATTGAAAATTGCTGTAGTTTCGTGGGAAATCAATATGAGGGTAAATGCATTCCATTTGTTTCGATGCTTTAAATTTTATTTAAATCCTTTATAGGTAATACTAAGAACAGTACTATGACGTTTATCTTGTGACGAGTTAAAATGTCAAAATTGAATAAGTGTACTCAGTACAAAATGTAAATTAATATTCAGATATTCCTTGATACTCTTAATGCTACTTTGTAAATAATTGTTCAAATCCTGTATCTTAAACTGTGAAAAAGATGACACTTTTGTCAAACATTTCTGTAATGTTTATGCTTTACCAGTTTGACATCAGTCTTATTGCTTAGAATTAGGACGGTTGTATTTTTTTAGAAACGGTAGTTAAAGTCATATGTCGACATTGATAAAATTGTTTTTACTTATATTCTGATCAAATATTTTTTAAGTGATAAATGAATATTGTAATCCAGATTAACCTTTTTATAAATAAAGCCAAAACGTTTGAAGTTTAAAAGAGCTTTTTATTGTACACAGATGAATATCCCGAGGATATCCCAATGAATATCCCATTACTAATGCATATAAAATGTAACGTTTTATAAGGAATTGCTTATTTGAAAAAAGAATGCAATTTTTATTATTTATTAAAATTTTTTTACACTTTTGAATTTGAAGAAGTTTATTTTCAGTGACGTAACGTACACCCCCGTAACCCCCGCATTGCGGGGGGGGGGGCAGGGTTCTAGGGGCCCCACAGCCTGACTGTCTTTAAATAAAATTGTCCCCCTTTATAAAATCAAACTTGGGAGCCCAAAATCTGACTTTGCAGGGGGGCCCAACTGTTCTCCGTTACGCCACTGTTCATATTAGTAAATATATTAGTAAATCTTCACTAATTCTATTGCAAAAAAAATAAATCAAAAACATGTAAATAAGTCGAAAGGAATAATTTTTAAAATTCTCTTTTATATTATTTAAAGAACGCTAACAACGTGCAACAAAAAATTTTGAATTGAAATCGAGAAAATTGAACACGGAACTTTTCTCATTCACTTTATTTCATGCTGCCATCTATCGGAAGAAAATCAATTCAGACGTATTTAAATTGTTAAATTATTTCCACGTATTTATGTTGTTACTTATTTCTCATTTGCTTCTTTTTTTTACTTTAAAAAAAAAAAATGATCAAAATTAAATTAACTTAGTTAAATTAATCAAATGTAAATAAGCAAAATTAGGTATATTAACTAGGAAATTACTTGGTAAATATAATTTATATTTTTTACCTTCAGAAGTTAAATGTATCTCAAAACTTATTTCTAGTTTTAATTTATAAAATTCGGTTGAGTTACTTTTTTTAAAAAAAATCTATTGACTCTCTTATTTTAATAATTAATTAAACTATTTAATTAATGGTTTGCAAGTAAATTGATGTAATAATTTAATTTTGAATCGACTATTGATTCGTATTAATTGTTACAATTTTAGGAGTATTAATTCACCTCAGAAGTACTTCTGGGTATCATATGTGTTCTAAAGAACATGGAGATTAATAAGAATTAAAAAAGAGGAAATTGCATATCTCACAATTTTTCATTCAAAACTATTTTATTGAATCTAATTTTACAATTATACTGAATATATCATAAAGAAAAAATTAATTAATAAGAAACATTTGTAAAGTTATATCAATTATACATAAGATTAATGTTCAGCATATATCCATTAGAATAAATAACAAGTTATTACTACATAGTTCTAGTTTTCCTTTTTAAAATGTTTTATTCTATTTGTACTTTGATAAAGATGTATTAATTTACTGAGAGATAATAAAATTTAATCGTCGAGATTACAACGTATGAACACTTTTTGTGTAATTATGTATGAAAAATAGCTTAAAAAAGAAGGTATATACTTATTAAGTATATCTGTATATTAAAAAAAAAAGAATTTTTTACTGATATAATAAAATGAGCAGGTTTGTATTCATATACTCGTTTCTAAGTATAGTTAAAAATTAATCGAAACAACACTGAAATTATTTTAATATAAAATTGTAATAAATAAAAATCTCAAAAACCTTTTAAAATTCTCAAAATTTCAAAGTGTGTTTGAAATTTTTATAATTTATTTTCTTCTCTGATTTCATTATGTAGAGCTTGAATTGTATACGAGTTTGATTGTACATATTCTTTTTTTTTCCTTTTAAAATAATTTTTAGATAATCCAAATGTCATTCCATTTTTTCGTGTTTCTTTATAAACATGTGAGTTCATTTTTTCCTTTAAATACAAAACAAATCCGATATATCTTATGTTGCGTAAGTATTATTCTTTATAAATTTCAAACTTTTAAAGTTTTTTATTGAATTTGATCAATGTTTGATAAAAAAGTACGCATTACATTTTTATACAATATCATTATTAATATTAATATAGTATTTAAACTCAGTTTTCTGTATCACATTCTTAAATAAATTTAAATCTAAAAAATAACATACTAACTTTTGGAAATATTGTTATATTTACTAAAAGTATTGGACAAAAAAATACACAAAGGATATTATTTAGATTTTTTGAGCGTTAGAAATTCAAACTTTTTTCAAATACTAATTTATTTAAATGAGTTATAAATAATATATTTTTTTTCATATAAAAAAATTTTATTGAGTTAATTCTTTCTAGGAAGATATGAAAAATAGTTTTTAATAGTTTTAAAATATTTGCGTTCAAATTTGAAGTACGTGATATCTCCAAATCCTTCCAATTGACAAAATAATTCCCAAAAAGATAACAAAATTTCTTTTTGATCTACATATTATTCTACTGCTCTAAAATTTTTGGCCATATTTTACAGTGTACATATGTGTAGTATTTAACATTCCCATTCAAAAAAAGTTACCTAAGTTTGTTGTAAGACTGTTTAGTTATGACTTTCGTAAACTCTTAAGTACTGAATAAGTAAAATGATATACAGTGAAATACGTTTAACGCGAAGACGCTGAAGACGAAATGTCGGTTAATACGAATTAATACCAACAGTCCCGACAAATTACTATTTATTTCCATGCATTTTTTTTCTCTTAACACAAAACTAAAATCGCTTGACACGATAAGAAAGCCCTTCTGGGAATGAACAAAATACTTACACTAACCAGATTGGACTGTCCTATAGAATTATCCGAAAAATCATTGAAGTAGATGATGATAATGTGTGTAAAGCCCCAATTATGGCAGACAAAGACATTTTAAAGTTGGTTCAAAGCTAAAAAAATATCATTGATGCAGATTCTGACGACGAAAACGAAATGAACAATGCGGATCCTGTTCATCCTAAATAAATAAAAAAAAAAAATAAAAAAAAAAAAAAATTGCGGAGTTATTTAGACACACAATCCAATGGTGAAACGAATATCAAAATGGATGATATCAAACAATTTTTTGAGAATTTGATGCTAAAAAAAACAATGCAAAGAGAAATATCAGATTATTTTCCAAAAACTCAACAAATGTTTTGTTCTTAAAAAAAATTTGAAAATTTTGCATTCAATTTTTATAAGTTCTTGTAAATGTTCTTGTTTAATAGATTTTTATTAAATATACGCAACTCTACATATCTATGTAAATATAATAAACTGAATTTCGTTGATTTTTTTTTCTGCTTTATCCTGTAACACGAAAAAATATTTCATTCCCTTCAGTTTTATGTTAAGCGATTTCCACTGTATTATCCTTATTTATCCTTTTCAAATTCAAATTGTCCAAATCTAGAAATGAATTACTTGATATACAGTAAGACCCCGCTTAACGCGGGGTATACGTTCCATCAAAGTAGAGCGTAATATGAAACAGCGTTAAACGAGGTTACCTCATCATATAAATAATGGGGTTATGAAAAGATGGGTAAAAAAATGGGTAAAAAATTGGCCAGGTATTTTACCATTAAATTTATTAATTATTTGTTTTATAACAATAAAACAAAAATGTATTTCCTTCAAATATAGAAATATAACAAATGAATATACATATAAAAATAAACAAAATTCTAAGTCACTATGTTTAAATTTCAGATCATACAGTATCTTCTGTATTTCCAATTTTCTGCCTTTTTATCAAGAAGGCATTTAATGTAATTTGAGTTTTCCTTTTACGCTCTGTAAAAAGTTGTTGGTAAGAGGAAGGCATCCATAACGCACCGTCTTTCCTTTGGACACCTGTCAAAATTTGCACCTGCATTTTTTTTTCTTTTTCTTGTTGCTTTATTTTCGTGTTTTTTACTATCACTCATGATAAAAACTAAAAATCATAATATTTGTCACTAGCAATCGTTATATTATATAAATTTACACTGAAAATAACGTTCACAAATGGTTAAAACGATAAAAATACGTTCGTATAACACCTCTGGAAAGAAGAAAACACAGATAAACTGCTTCGGATATCGGGAAGTCTACCGCTGTGCGTAATTTCGGGGAATACCACAATTCAAATAAAAAAGCGTTAAACCGAAACAGCGTTAAGCGGGGTCTTACTGTACTTTTAAACTAACTGGAATAATTTGAATTTTGTCGTCGAATTTTATGATTTATTATGAATATAATTGGTTCTTCCGTTGAATATCATGATCACCAAAACGGTTGATTATAAAAATTAATTTGAGATCTTTCCACTTCCATAACGATTTAATGTTTTTTATGAGGTTTAAGCTTTGAAGAATAATTTCAAGGTTTTAAATATTACTGAAGGATCCGTATACACATGATGCACACACTGCATATACACACTTTTTCCTTTTTTAATCATAAGTTAGACTAAATATAAAATTGATATTGCATTAAAAATGAATTTTAAATTTGAAAAATATATTGTGTTGTCGGTTTAAGTAATAATTCTTTTCTTTAAGTCTGTATATCTTTTTGCTACTACAGGAAATAGACTCAATACATAATTCAGTATATTTTTGCTCCAGGAGAAACTATACTAAATTCATTCTAAAGGATTCTGCCACATAAAAATAGTGTTATTTTTTCACAGTATTTTCTATTTAGTTGTGACGGATCCTATTCATGCTTTTCATTAATCCTGTGAGGACAAATATTTCTCAACTGTTGTATGTTTATAAAATCGCTTCCCGTGGAGAAACCGTGATTAATGTAAATTTGAGAGGACTATTTAAACTCTAGCTAAGTGAGTGCAAGGGTTAGTCGTTAGGCTGCTATTAAAGTTAGATTAGCAAAGTTACGATCTGAATTCCTTGGAGTTCTTGAAGAGAACCTGTAGCCCGGGAAATACAATTATACCGGGCGATACATGTATAGTGCCATTACATCGGATTGCAAGCAGAAAAGTGACATAATTATTGGTCTTAAAAGTTTAGGATAGAGATTAAATTGACTGCTTCCTCGGTTTATGACATTTCTTGAAGGTAATCGATTGATAAAATAAAGTTGTTGGGATTTTATAATAATGGCTGATCATTCGGTGTCTCGAACTTCATTAATGACCGTTGGGTCGCGACATAGTAAAAGAGTTTGAACTCTGTCATTCCTGTATAATGCAAAAAATTAAGAGAAAAAATCAAAAAGAGAAATATCTTTCGCCTATTGAAACTCGATTTAGATCTTAGTTTTAGTGAAAAAAATCACACATGATTTCGATGTTAATGTTTCAATAAATTGTAGACTAAAAATTTCCCGTATTGAAAATATACTGGTTTTCGTTAATAGTTATTTATTTCTTATGATCATTTATTAATATTTTCATGTAACCATTTCTCTGACAGATTCCTAAATCAATGCAACAAAGTATTTATTATACATTTCTCTTGTAACTAATAAGTGCCATTCCGAAACAAGAACGTACAAAATTGAAACTATCACAATCCTGAATTAATATGTTTATTCATTTCTGCAATTGTCACATGTTTCATTGAATTGCAGTCCTTTTATGTTTCATATTTTTCTTAATGTGTAAAAGTCCTTTTAAAAATATTTTTAAATCTTTCGAAATCTAGGGGTAGCGATATTTTAAAACACCTCTTCTAAAGCTCACTTTCAAGATTTCTTCGTGTGTGTGCGAAGTTTTATTTCTTCACACAATATTTTCTTAGGACCCTTTTTCAACCATATTTGGTAGGATACCGAATTTATGTACTTTCCTTTTTAAACTGTAGTGATGTCGAAAGTAAGGGGAAAACAAGAAATTTATTAATTATCTTCGAAAGAAAAAAAAGAAAATATACTACTGTCTGTCGATATTTTCTTCATTTAACAAATTTCTCAAAATAAGAAAATAACGTTTTCACATAACAAATGATCTTAAAAAAAATAAACTGGATACTTACAATCATTAAACTACATTTTTTATCATAACTGTAGGAAAAAAAGCGGGCCGCCCCCATCTCCTTTTTTTTTGTTTTTTTGTTTTGTACTTACAGAGCTCAAATTTGTACCCTGAAGTGTGATTATATGGTTCATCCCGAACACTCATTAGACTATAAATGTTAGTCATAATAATAAAATAAGTTTTATAACTTAATCCAGATATCCATGAAGTCTGTGTACCTGCTGTATTAAAATATATTGAAACTACACAAAATCTGTAAGAATTAATTATATTAAATTGTGTAACAAAACTTATAACATGCTATTAGACAAACTTGTACAGCTAAACATATCTTAAAAGTATATTTCGAACACTGAACAGATCTGTATACTCATTTAAACCGTTAACAAAAATAATAAGTTATATTCCTACATCGTAAAAAGTAACCGTTATTTAATATAACATAAATATGAATAAAAATTATCAGTGAAAAGATTTTCTTTTAAAATATAATTTGAGAAATAAATTAAAAATTGCTATAGCTACGGGCTTGACGGATTACTTGTCTATGAAAATACTGTATATTTATGAACACATAAAAAGAGAATTATTTTCTCTTTTATACGCATATACGCGGTACATGCCCTTACGTTCTACACAAAATAGCTGGTTACACATTTAGTCAAAAATAATCAATATTATCATAGAAAGCTCGTTAAGGTTAACGATGTAAGGTCTTCATCCTCCCAGTTTTGTTTCAACAATACTTGACGTCTCTGTTGACAACATAACCTGGTGGTAAGGTCAGCTCGTTGCTATTGATGACGGTGGTTGAGGTCGAGCTGGTGACAGTAACTGGTTGAGACGGTTGGTAGGCTGGATTCAAGGGCATGATTGGAGTGGTCAGACGGTCTTTAGCGGTCATCGGTGGGAGCGCCCTTGCTACAATTGCTGCTGAGGTTTGTTGTTGCCGGGTGGGAGGTCTGCTGTAGAACATTACGTTTGGTTGAATAATTCCGTCCGGATCACGAGCTGGGAAAAGAGAAGAAAATATACATCATGTAATTAAAATGGGATTAAAATTTCAGTCTTCATTAAAATACAGCTCAAAATTGGAATCGCTTTTAAGGTATCCGACTACGTTCGGAACTGGGATTTTAAAAAAGCGCATAAATGAATAATTTTCATGATATTTAGTATCACTTAGATTAGAATATATAAATTGTTTTAAGGACATGTTGACAATTTTTTTTTATTCAAATACAATATTTTGGCAAAAAATTAACTTAGAATAACCTTTTTTCAAAATGTTCTCTATTTATAAAAAATACTTCTAAAATAATAATATTGTGTGTGTGTGCTTATATAAAGTAAAGACTTCTCCAGAGAGTCTGAATTAGAATTTTTGAAAAATTCACATTATTTTCGGAGTTACAATCATTCGAAATAATTATCAGCGTTTTTTTTCTTAAAATTTCTCCCCTCTGTTGTCGTAAAACATGTATAAACCCACTTCTAAGTTATATATTTCAAAAATTCTAGTTGAGCCTCTGTACAGAGATCTGAGCTATATACAGGCAAAATATTATTATAATACAAGCATTTTTCACAAAAGGAGAATATTTTGATAATAGGTCATTCTATGTTCTTTTTTTGTCAAAATATTTTTCTTAAATAATTTTTTATTGTGATACTATTCTTAAAAGAATTTTATATACATTTTTTCTCAAAGTGACACCTAATTTCATAAATATTATCCATTTATACGCTTTTGCAAAATCACGTTTCCGAATGTAGTCGGATACCTTAAATGAAAAAGGTTTTTATTTTTAAATATTCTGATATCACTTACTTATACGAGTATCTGATTTTATTACTAATTTCTGTTTCATTTGAATCTATGTAATTTTTCCTGCATATAATATGTATTCCCTATTTAGCACTTTATATTTTAATTGGAGATTGATGACTAAATTTATATAGTAGTAATTAACTAAGTAATACAGGTGGTAAGCCGTTAATGTGCTCATGTAATGATTTAATGAAGATAGCTAACAATTCCAAATCTGAATAACTTGAATATTAGGGTGGATCGAAAATTTTTTTTCCATAATTTCGAAACCTACCTATGCAGAAAGAATGCTCTCTGGTATATAGAAATAGGGAAAAACAAAATAAAATAAAATAATTTCTATCTTAAGTACTACCACTAAGGCAAGGAAGTCTATGTATTTAAGCTTATTTATGGTAAAAAGTTAATTTTTATTAAAGAAAAACAAATATTTTAGTACATATTAACATTTATTGCGATGGGATTACATATACTTAATACGTACAAGGAAGAAGAAGAAAAAAAACCCCACCTCATACATTTAAGAGCTACTTTAAAAAGAGTTTTTTAAAAAACTTCTGTCGAAATTACAGCGTACGATAAAGCGAAATACAGATAAACGCTTGGATCGAATTGATTCGACGGGTGTGGGGAGACAGAGCTTGTGCTATGAAATGTTGCAATGTTCATTGCGCTATTCACTACTCTAAACTAAATGGCTAAACAGCCCATGAGGGCCAAGGCCAGTGGCGTAAAGGAGAACATAAGCCCCCTCCCCCGCAAACTCAAGTTTTGGGGCCGAAGCCCCAATACGTACTTAGCATCAGTTAAGCTTTTGGCCCTCTAAAGTTCCTGCTCCTTCCCTCCCCCCCGAATTCGGGGGTTGCGAGGGTGTACGTTACGCCACTAGATAGGGTCTTCTTTGCCCCTCTCAGTTTTCGTGATCTTGGGCACTGAGGTGCATGAGAAGATGTTCCAATCAGGTGGTTAGTCTGACGCGAAACCCCAATGTTTAGTTCCCAAGCAAGTTTGGTACTCATTTATCGACCCACCGAAGGGAAGTACCGAACTTGCCCACCCCGGGGTTTTAACCTCGAACTTGTGGCGTGGAAGCGCAATTTGGTATCACTCAGCCACTGGGTTTCGTTTACTTCTCAGTACTCATTTATCAAAAATCATCGCTTTTAATTATTTATATTGTAGAAAAATAATTTTATTTTGAGTGTAAATTACCTAACCAAACTGAAGACCTTTTTCATTTTTTTGAAATTTCAATCCCTTTGTGGCAATATTAAATTTTGAAATTATTATTTTTTTCTTAATATTTATACCATAGCATATCTTTCCTGCGTAGGTAGGTTCCGATTAAAAATAATTTTTTCTCCCCATATAATTGCGATTCTCCTTAATGCATATGAAATGCGAATGAAAACTTATTATGGAGTTGTCTCGAAGTTCTAATGTCTTTATTCTAAAATCTTGGAAGAGAACACTTGGCACAGTTTCTGCAATACGCAAAACCTACTCATAGATAATTTTAAAAATTCGATTATACGCTCTTGTGTAGTTCTTGGTTATTTGGAATATTTATATCATTATTGTTACATAGAATGTTTTATGGTATAATAAAGAATGTTAAATCATTTATGGCTTATAAATATATTTTATTAAATTTACAGATAAAATTTTCGTTGGAAATAAAAAATATATATATCATGCACAAGGAGTTCGACAATGAATAGTTAATCCGAAGTGTTCTTTCTTTATAATACTTTCCGCAATTATATATAAAGAACATATATACTTATATTTATACTTTACTAAACTGTCTCTACAAACTGTCAAGCTTTTATTTTTCCACAGTAGACTTTATTTCAGTTCTCTCATGATGCACTAGGTAAGGGGTGTCCAACCCAAATGACCTTGCGGGCCACTTCGGTAAAACATTATAGTCTCGCGGGCCGCACATAAAAATATATACTTTTTTTTTATCAGATTTGGGAAACATAAAAACATTTATTGGAGGCAAAATTTAAAACAGAATGAATGATTATTATTGTTTTCATTATTTTTCATGTATACAGACATAGATAATATAATAATGTTTATATAATACAATAATGCAATGATCCAATAATGTTTAAAATATTACAGTTGCCATTTTCTTGAAAGTTACGGTGTTCCTTTTGAATGGATCTTTCGTTACTCACTGTTGAAATTTGATTGTGCTGTCATTCGCAAACGATTAAGTATACATTGTCCTTTACCTTAATCATCCTGAATATTTTTTTTAAACTTTATAAAACATCTCTGACTGCCTCTTGCTTTTTAGACACTCCAAACAGAAAAGGAGAAGGAGAAATGGAAGTCTCACACACAAGGAATCATGTACCATCCATAGTAAAGGATATGCATAATGCAATTCGAAATTTATTAAAAATGTAATTTATTATAGTAAAATCAAATTTAACTGTTTAATAAAATATAAATCTATTTTAATCTAAAGGACATTTCTATAATCAAAAAGGATTTATTTTAAAACAAGAATTTATATATATGTATAAATTTCCCCTCAAATAAATTTCAAAATGAAAAAAACTTTAAAAATCTGATTTTTAAAATTCTTTTAAAAAGTGTCGGCGGGCCGCATCTTACGTACTGGCGGGCCAAGTGTTGGACACCCTTGCACTAGGTGGTGAAACGTTCGCTACATAATTTTAATTTTTTTTCTCTTTTTTTCACCCTCCAATTTTTTTGCGTTCCCAAATCATTTGCGCTCTAGGCTCATGTCTAAGAGGAAAAGTAGTCTTGGTTGCATATGAATATGTAATAAATCTCAAATAAAATTAAAAATATACACACACAGAAAAATCAACATGAGATCTCGTTATGAAATAAATGAGAAAGATAATACATAAATCTCTCACATCATACTGAATAGATTTCAACTCCTATGACCCAAAAGATCTATTATCTGAAGATCAGACCAGCGAGAAAAAACTTATATTGTCCCATATTTATTACAAGTTTTGCAATATAATGGATCATAAAATTCGGTAACTAATGTTTTTATTGTCTTTTCAAAATTTTATATGCTTAGAATTCTTACGAAACTTAAAATGCTCTTAAGTATAACTGTATAAACACTGCCAAAAAACTATATTTATATTTCTGCATTATTTGAATTCTAACTTTTTTTTTAAAATCAATTGAAACACAAGACTGCAGCAAAATTATTGTTCTTTAAAAGCAGTCCTTTAACAAACAATTTTATTTATTTCCAAAAGTAATGTTATTAAATGATTCTGTAAATAATGTTGCTTACAGATAATTATTGAACAATTTTAGCCTACCTTAATAGAATCATTATAAATTTTCAGAGCTGGTATATTCTAACTTTGTAAACTTAATAGGCATACCAACAAATCATTTATTAAGAAAAATATTATCACCAATAAAAAGAGATAACCTTTAAAAAACGCTTTTTGTTCATTAGCAATTTTTTAATTACACACACACAAATGCTTTTACGATAATTTTGTTTTTTAAGTCAAAAAAATTTGGTTCCATTTTATCAGTGAGCACACACATAAAAGCTATTTATTTTGTCAAACAACTTTTTCAAATTAGTTTTATCTGTGATATGATGGAAAACTTACTAAAAGTCTTGTTTTTCTGAAAGGTCATGGAAATTTTTTTTTAGAGAGAATATGGTAATATCATTTTTAAAAATAATATTTTTAATTAGAAAAAAAAAGATGTCTCTTAAGTAGTTTTTATTATTATACATAGATGGCGCCACGACACAAAAAATTAATTCAAATCAAAATAAGTCTAGTAAAAAATGCAAAATATATATGTAAAAATATTTTAAAAATAAATAAAGTTTCAGTGGTTCCTTTTGAAATGGATAAATTATTACGTTTTTAAATAATGGAAACAATCAATACTAAATACAAGGCAACAAAATTCCAAAACAAATTAGGAAATAAATAGAACATATTTTAATTATAGGAAATGTAAGATTTAAAAAAAAACTTTAAACTTTAAATTCACTGTAATAGTTAATAACTTCAGCTATTTAACGAAGATAAAATAGGAAAGTCATTCTAATGCATGTACCATTTATTTTGATAAACAATGAGTGTAGAAATTAAACTTTTTTTTTCTTACTGGTGAAGAGTGTCGGTGGTAAAGAGAGAAGTATTCTGCCAAGAACTGTCGATGTATCATTCTTCTTGTTTCTGCAACAGCAGAGGACGCACACCATCAGAAGGGTCATCAGCATGAAACAGACGCACAGAAGCGAGATCCTAACATACGGAAAATCACACATAAATACGTGGCGGTAAAATATAAGTAAGATAGAAATATATGTCTGTGTAACAAATCATTCAAGTGATTATTCTAAACTAATAGAATTGATTTTTCTTTCAAAATAGTTTAACTCAATTTTGAAAGAATCAGCATATCGAGTAAGACCCAATAAGCTAATTTTTATGTGTTTTACTTCCCAATTGTTGTTGTTTCAAAACTTTTCAAATTATAAGGCATCACGCAAAATCCAACATGGAATAAATTTGTGTGCTCATTATTATTTAATACTAATACGTTTAATATTTTATTAAGGTTTATAATCATTCTTTCTCTGAATAAAAAATCATAGTGTTTCCTGCTTTTACTATAAAAATAAATATTTCCTATAAATTGTTAAACATGACTCTAGTTGTACCATTCTCACAATCAGTTATTATTACATAATTAAACGAATAGTTATCTAGTTTAATTTTTAAATTTATACGTTAATTTAGATAATTTTAAGTTCTCCGGTCTTTATTTTGTTATTAGAGTGTTGCACTTTTAAAGATAAAAAGACCCGGAAAGACTTTTTACAGCTTTAGAATAAACTAATGTGTCTCATTTGCTATGATGTTGTAGTAATGTACAAAGAATGTGACATTTTCCTTCACTTCATATCTATGAGTAAGCACTCCGATAAGGAAGAAATGTCGGAATTTGAAAGAAAAAGCAGAAAATCTTTCTAAAGAATTACCAAATCGACACAATTCTTTAAGAAAGTGTATAGAATCTAGGTAGCAGATACAAGAGTAACTTTGGATTGTAGCATACAATATTGTTGCTATCAGTGATGTTTATTACATATTGCATGCTCCATGTTTATGATGTCTTAAGTCCTAATAAGAACAAGTAGTATATATAAAAAAAATCAAGTCAATTCCTACTTAGATCAGCAAAGAAAAATTTTATTTTTTAGCTTCTTTTTATTAAATAGTTACAATTATAAATATGTATATACATATGACAGAATCACAACATTAAGTGGTCATTAATTTTTACTAATTATCATTAAAGTATCGTATTGTCATCCAAAACAATCGTGTATATAAAATACCAGTTCAACTGAATGCTTTAAAACATGAGAAAAAAACCTTTTCAAGTTTTGACACAAGTCGCCAAAACTGATGCCAACGTGGCTGTATTTGTAATTCTTTAAATAATTAGTTTTAATCAATTAATTTTTATTAATTATGAGTAAATTATTGTATTGTCATCCAAAATAATCATGTATATAAAATTTCAGCTCAATTAAGCGCTTTAAAATGTATTTTATTAACGATTGAAAATTTCACCAAGATAAACAAATAAATAGAAATTGTGAGCTAATAGTAGGAATTGAAAATGAATTTTGAGATCTTTAAGTTTATCTCGGAAGAAGGGGACTTCTAGAGTCAAAACTATCTATAAAAAATCTGACATCACTATTAGAATCAAATACTGACTAGTTTTAATTTTGCTATATCACCAGTGAAGTAACGTACACCCTCGAAACCCTCGCATCAGAGAGGTGGGGGAAGGGCTCAGGATTCTATTGAGTCCAAAGCTTCAATGACGCGCCAAATACGTAAGATCCGGCTTAGGGCCCCAAATCCGACTTTGCAAAGGGGCAGTGCTGGTTTATCCACTGGGCGCGTGAGGCGTGCGCCTAGGGGTCAGGATATGCTGGACTTAATCAGATTTTCTGGTTATAAATTTTGACCCTCCAGTGCAAAAGGAGCCTGCAGTTCTTCTGCACCCAGGGCCCGAAATGAGCTTAAATTGGCACTGCAGGGAGTTACTAATATTCTTCGTTACGCCACTGTATATTACTATGATTAAAGGTACTGACTAAGTGACATTGATCCTTTAGTATTATTTAGAAGAAACGTAGGTGAAAATCTTGAAACTGCAAAGGAAATGATTGCATGTCATACTTAAAATAAACCTTAACTGGAGGCGATATTTTTCATTAACTTTTGAAAGGCTTTCATCTTTGGAAGTACTTATACCAAACATATGTAATATTATGATATATAGAATAGCAAATATGACAGGAGAAATCTAGATTTATTGAACTCTTTTATCCAAACAATGCTATATTTCTATATTGCGTTGCACATCAAGACATTCTGCGTGAATCTGAACTGAATATGAAACCTTCTTGATGTAACTGCGAGGCTTGTGTAATTACTATTTGATCTCGATTGCTACTTTAAATTATATTATTATATAATTATATTATATTATTACTGTAAATACTATTCGAACTTTTTTGAGAATTTTTTTCAGTCCATGCAATCTTAATAATTCTGATTTTTTGTGTAAGACGGAAGTAAAGCGACTTAAAGTGCGTTTGGCAGCTGAAAGACGGCATTGTTTCATTTTCTCAAAAGGAGCAGCTTTCTGCGGAATATGAAATGTTGAAAAATACAGCAGACTTGGCATTTTACACAGATTTTTTTTTGTCGTATGAACTTGAATGTTCAGGTGTAACGGAAATAAATAATTTATTGACATCAGGGAGCATCTCAAAGATTTTAATCTAATAGGGATCTGTTTACTCGGTAGATAGCCAAGAATGACTTGTATCATTCAATATTTCTCACAAATAAGATCCATTTCAATGGACCCTTCCTCTAAACATTTCAAAAATTATTAAATAAATGTGAATTTCCTTAGAAATTTGATGCAAATAACCGTCTTTAACATAGAGCTAAAAGATAAATAAAACCAGGCATCATCAGATAAATGGTTTTGTTTGCACTTCATTTACTTAGAATTCTTTAATATGAAAATTACACGGCTGGAAAGCAGCAACACATTTTTATCATTATTCAATACAATTTAATAAAAATTGTATAGATGTGTACAAATTGCGATAAAAAAGTAATGAATATTTAATTACACTAGATTCTCAATTACACGGGAGAATATTAACCGGGAGATCATCGTCAGAAATTTGAAAATAAAAGAGAAACATTATGTGTTTATTTCGAAATTTCAAGCAGAATAAGATGAAGATTTTTGTTAAGTAAATTACCTACGAATGAGATAGCAACATGAACCAAATAGTGATCCGGAATCTAAAATCAATTTGTCGACGATATTTTTTGTACTAGTTTATAAAATAAGGAGGTAATGGTTTGCATGCATTTTGGAAGAATATGATAGCGTTGAATGTTACTTTTACGATATTGATTTTGCTTGGAAATCAATAAGATCATTAATTTTAAAAAATCAGGGCAGTAATACTCCGAACTTACGCTATAGGTCGGACTGAGTGATAATCGCGAAAGTCGGGGTATGATTTCATATGTAAATACGTATAAATTGTTTTTGTTTGGGGCCGGGGACGAAAGAGAATAGTCATTTAGAAAAAAAATAATGTTTGATTAAGTCTTAAATGAACACTCACACACACAAAATTGCAAACCGAAGTTATTTTGATGTAGAGGGTTTCATAAAATCTAACAAAGTAGTCTGCCGGATCAAAGAAAGGCTGCGGTAGCCCAGTGGTCAAGGTATCGGATCATGGCATGAGTTCGAGCCCAGTACAACTAAAGACCCGCCGTGCAGGGCAGCGATGCACTTTAAATCTGTCGAGAGCTGAAACGTCCTCCCATTGGTGTGGTAGTTAGGAGAGGGGGGTGCCAGCTCAGGTGTCGCCCACGTCACTTGACCATGGTTCAAAATTACGTGGTCCGTCGCTAAAAGCCCTCGTGTAACTGAACAGTGCGACGTTAATATTCACTCACTCACCGGATCAAAGATTTTTTTTTTCTTTGTCCAGCAAAATTTCCTCGTAATATGTTAAAAAAATTTTTTATTCTTTGTTTTGTTGAAAAAATATGCTCATTGTTCGAGTTTATATATTCTAAAAATTGTAACCCCTTTTTTCAATTAAACTGAGGCCTTCTGTGAAATTCCGAACCGCCATTCGATCTTCTGATTGAACTGGGTCTAGACTCAAGTTCTATATCTTGCTTTTGCTCATGCATTTCTAAGAGCTTATCAATTGTCAGCTCCTGATTGTGAGAATCCAGCAGTTTTTGAACGTCACCACTATCCACTTCTAAATTTATTTGTCTGTCCAGATTGGCGAATTTTTCACACAATCTCACATTATCTATTTCGCCAATTTTATAAACCTTCACGTGATTTGAAAATTGCGTAACTCCGAATTCGCATAAGTTGAGGTATTACTGTGTTTCCGGAAAGTGATGAAAAGTTTTTTTTTTTTTTTTTTTTTAATAATGCGTGCTCTTGTACGTGCTGTACAAGACATAGATGGATGTGAAAATATTGACGAGAAAGCGTTATAAGAAGAGTATAGTTAAAAGAAGATTATAATCTAAATGAGTATATATTAAATGATAATAAAATCGTATAATGCGTTGAAGGGAACGAAATAAAAGAATAAACTTCTATAGAGAGAGATGAAAAAAAGAAAGAAAAAAACCCCTCATAACGAAGAGGGTAAACCATGATTATGCACCAACATATATCTAAGAATCTTATAATTACTTATAATGCTAAGAACAGTAATTGTGTGGAAAAATTAATCCCTAGAAATCTATGCAACACCCTTATATGAAAAGTTATTAAAAAAGATGAAGCAGGCGACTTTTTGAATTATTTTTACAATAATAATTAAAATAGGTGCAATTTTTTTAAATACTGTATCTACCCTTTCAATTTCGTATATATAATGCAATGGGTGATAAAAAAAAGTTTACAAGGCAAATGAAAAATTATTTATCAACAAAAGACACAAGGTACAAATGGGAATTAAGACGACATGTGTGGCTGTCACTTTTCTAATTAATTATCAAACCCGTTTAGGCATTTATCAGACCGCTGGACCAACTTGCTTAACCCATCTTGGTAATAAGAGGTAATAAGAGGTTTTGATAAGGGGCTTCAAAATATAGCGCAAATAGCAGGTAATGTAACGCTATTCTGACATTCTGCTATTTGCGTCATTGTTTGAAGCCTCTTTTTTATGTACCGCTTCAGAAATCTTTTCAATGTTCTCAGCGGTGCGGAAAGTCTGCGGAAGGCCAGAGTGTTTGTCGTCTTCCCTGCCTTCTCTGAAACGTCGATTCCACTTAAAAGCTTGCGTTCCCTATAGTGTATCACTGCCTTAGACATGCTTCAACAATTCGTAAATCTCCGTAGCACTCTTTCCCAAGCGAATACAAAATTTGATATTATTCTCTGTTCAACAAACGCCATTTCTTTCAACCACTGGGTACTAAATGCATCCACCTACAAAATACGACACCACGGAGAGTCATCGACAGCGTGATTTGGGAAAAACCACTTTTAGAAAAGGGGAAGGATGCAGCAACACAGAAATGTTATCATAGTCACTCTACTGCAAATATTTTTCACGTTATAGACTCAGTCCGGGAACATTTGAATCTTACTACGTATTTGTAATGATAATTCCATATTCAAGCGTTTAAAGATCTCTATTTCAAAAAAATTACTTCTAGTTCCTTTACATATGTACCCTTTTTTTAGACATATCACGCATCCTTAGGAAAACGCACTTCACAAATTAACAATAAATGCTAAGGCCTGAGACGAAAGCATGAATTTGCTTGATCAATGAAACTCTTTTATTCCACTCTTAAATAACTCCTTTATTCCATGTAATAAATTTAATTACTGTGTTTTTGAATCTAATAAAAGTTATTTATCCTACTGAGCACGTATATTTTGCAGAAACTTTAATTTGGACTGTAATTGTAGCTTATAATAAACAGTGTAAAAAAACATTAATATGAAAAATAAATCATGAATTACTTACCAAAAATACCAAGCCGTGAAAAGGTAAGCCAGTGCACAGGATCTGGTGTTATATGATTTCCTATCCAAGTATAAATCATCTGTAAAATAAATATATTTATTCAAAATAATCAAATTGAATGTCTACTTCAGTAAGATTGCGACGTTATAGTAGCATATTTTTAATACTTCGACATTTAGCTGCTTCTTAAAAATAATAGTTTCATTTAATATTTAACCGAGGACTTCATAAAGTTAAACACTCTGCTGTTGAAAAAAAATCTTAAAATAATAATAATGGTATCTTTGAAAATACCCTTAAAATATGAATGGTGAGGCAATATGCATAATACAACCTCTGACAATAAAGTTCGGTGGATAGTCCTGTATCATTAACGTAGATTAAATATTAACTAAAACTACCTTACTGTCCTTCAAAATAGTCACCTCCCATAACTATGCACCGCTGGAATCTGCTATTCATGTCCTTGAAACTTTGCAAGAAGTCTTCTTTTGGGATGGAGTTCAAAAGCCTTGTCACGTTTCGTTGGATGTTAGGAATATCGTCAATATTGATAATACGTTTTTCTCATCCCTAAATTCTGGGTAACGATTTATCGCACGGATTCACGTTTAATATGCAATTCGTCAGCTACCATGCTCACAGTTAATTGACGATCTTTAGTGATTAATTTCCTCAATATTTTCGTCACAGACGGAGGTTGCCAGTCTTACGTTACGGGAGTTGTCAGAAACACTTTCCTTTCTTTTCGAAAAGGGCGAACCACTCGTACACACACTTCATGGACAGTGCTTTAACTTCATAAACACGAACCACCATCGCATAAGTTTCTTTTGGTGTCTTGCCAAGCTTAAAACAAAACTTTAAATGGATATTTCGTTTGTTCATTTTAATGTTCTCAGCTTATAACCATGTACTAAACAAGCACTTTGTAAAACAAATTTATCACCGAACACAAATGAGTCTTAACTGAACAATGGTCAATCAACTCAAATGGTCAACACCTGCCGCTACGCATGTGCATCGTTTTGTTTCACCAGTGTTGCCAGATTGGTCGTTTCGACTCCATTCCCCGAACTTTATTATCAGAAGTTGTATTACATGTTATGCATTAACACCTATCCAAATACAAAGAAATGAAAATACTAAGTGGTTTTTAGTATTTGTTATATTAATAGCTAAAACGGATTAAAATAACGAGAAGATAAATAGGGCTAGTAAAAATTTGAAATAATACTTAGGAATGAAATTTGGGGAAAATAAAATAAGAAATAACACTTAGCAATGAAATTTGGGAAAAATAAAATCAGAAATATACGACAAAAACAAATTTTCAACTTACGCCGCGTTTTGTGCATGCTTTCTGCTTGCCTTAAAAACAATTAAACCACTTATATAAATTTATATTAATCCCTGTGTGTTGTTCAACTAATTCCTCCACTTTTATTTGATTAAATACTTAATGAAAATGAAATCCATTTATAGAAATATGCATAAGACT
>BMAV01008583.1:88950-151134 GCA_019973955.1 Trichonephila inaurata madagascariensis
AATTTTGATAATTATTACAGTTAGTTTCCATTACTTTGAATTTCTTTTAGTCATTTATCTAACATTATATTCATTTCATTCTTATAAAATTTCACCATCATAATATTAGAAAAAGATATTCAAACATTTTCGCCTTTCGGTGTTTTTTTTTATCTAAGTCTGGGAAAATTTTAATACTTGGTAAAGGTCACTCGATGTAGGTCTCAATGTAATAACTTTAAAATGGAAGTGGTTGCTATATATCAGGGGTGTCCAACCCAAATGACCTTGCGGGGGGCCACTTCGGAAAAACATTATAATCTCGCGGGCCACACATAAAAATATGTACATTTATATCAGATTTAGAAAAAAAAACATTTATTGGAGTGAAAATTTAGAACAAAATGAATTATTATTATCGTTTTTATTATTTTTCATGCATACAGACATAGATAATATAATAATTTTTATATAAAATAATAATAAAATGATCAAATAATGTTTAAAATATTACAGTTGCCATTTTCTTGAAAATCACGGTGTTCCTTTTGAATTGATCTTTCGTTACTCTTTGTTGAAATTTGATTGTACTGTCATTCTCAAACGATTAAGTATACTTTGCCTTCTATCTTAACCCTCCTGAATATTTTTTTTAAACTTTAAAAAACACTCTGACTGCTTCTTGCTTTTTGGGCACTCCAAACGGAAAAGGAGGAGAAATGAAAGCCCCCAACACATAGAATCATGTACCATCCATAGTAAAGGATATGCATAATGCAATTCGGAATTTATTAAAAAAAAGTAATTTATTATAGTAAAATCCAACGTACCTGTTTGTTAAAATAAAAATCTATTTTAATCTAAATGACGTTTTTACTATCAAAAAGGATTTATTTTAAAACAAGAACAGTTAACAGGCAAATACATTGTAGATTTATATACATTAATTTCCCTTAAAATAAATTTCAAAATGAAAAAACTTTAAAAACCTGATATTTAAAAAATTTTTTAAAAGAGTCGGTGGGCCGCAACTTACATACTGGCGGGCCACATGCGGCCCGCGGACCGCGTGTTGGACACTCCTGCCATATATCATCACAAAGTAAGAAAAATAACTTAATCGTTTGGCAGTTGAAATACAGAGTGTCCGGGCTAAAAGTATCCAAAAATAATAGTTTATTATTACCGAACTACCCATTAGAATTTTTAAAAAAATATTTTAAAAGAAAAAACGTATCACGCAGTTTTTATTAAGATCGATATATTTCGATGTGTGAGCCTTTAGTAGCAAGATAAATGTCTAAACGGTAATCTAGTTCTCTCCAAGTGTTTCGTAGCAAATAAGTTCTTATTACACGAATTGCTTGAATAGTACGCTTTTTTAACTCTTTCACAGTTGTAATTTTTTGTTTATACACAACGGATCCAAAGAATTCACAAGCAAGAAAGTCTAATGGACCTTGTTGGACAGGCAACTGGGCCCCCTCTCCGAATCCAACTTCCTTGAAATTTCCTATTAAAAAATACGGTAACATCACCGTGATAGTGTGGTGGAGCGTCATTCTGTTCAAACAGAAAACCTGGTGGGATTTGTGGATAAGCAAAGTTTTCTAGCTTATAAAGATAGATGTGTGCCATAACTGCCTTCTCTACGAAGAAAAATGCACCATTGATGCCCTTTGTGTGCATTCTCAACCACACATTGACTTCAGGTGTATCGCTTTAGTATTACCATATTTGGTGAGTATTTTCATTCCCGAAATACGGCAATCATGCTTATTAAGTTTTCCACATGTGTGAAAGCAAGATTCATCACTAAAAATCATATGTTTTAAGAACTTCGAACCCTCTTCAATACGATTAATCATTTCAACGGCGAATTTCAACCTTGCGCAGTAATCATTTAATTTCAAGTGGTGAAGAAATTAAAAGTTGTATGCACGCAAACGCAGCCATTTATGAACGATGTTAGGAACTGTGGATCGAGGAATCTGTAATTCGTTTCTGACTCGCCTAATAGACTTATCAGGACTCCTACAAAATGAATCACGCATACGATCAACAGTGTCTTCTGTCACGAACACTTAAGGACACTTGCCAGTAAAAGATACTAAAATTCCCACCTTTTTTAAAGTTCTTTCACATTGGTGGATGAATTTGCCGAACAATAAGCGCACGTGCGAACGATCGGACTAGACTTAAAAAATCTCGGAGAAATTTTCAATCCACGAAGGAGCAGTTTATTACATTCTATAAGGTACTTCCGCAATAATAAGCCATGACTTTTGGATTCATTAAGCCTGGACACCCTGTATATAGTATTTTGAATTGCACAAAAACTTTACATTTTGTGATACACCAAGGAATTAAAAGAATTATAATTTATGTTTAATTTATTCGAATGTACGTAGGAGTATCAGAAAATTTAATAATTCCTTAGAAATAACCGAAGTATCTGGAAGAATTTATCATCATATTGACTGATTAGGTACTTATGTATTATACCGTCGAACAATTTTTTCAAATCAGAAGAACGTCGCTCAACGCCATGCTATGCAGACAATAGTTGAAAACGGTTCCCGTGTATATTCCAAAACAATAATAACAACGATGACAGTTTTTGTCTTATGAATTAGCAACATCTTTTTCTGTGGCATAATTGATCGACGGTAATGCTGTAAACTGCAACTATTAATGTTTATTTGTTTCAGGAATCCGTAGATTGAAGCAACTTGGAGTAAGGAGAAGATAGAGTTTCGCATCGTTACCAAGTTCCTTCATTTGAAAGGTTACAGCATTCAGAAAATCTAAGATGAAACTAAGGGCGTATATGGAAATGATAACCAGTTATATAACACTGTTGTAAGGTGGAAAAAGAATTGTCAAACTGGCCTCATATCCTTCTCAGGAAATCCAAGAAGGGGAAGACCATCACTCACGGACCATGCTGCCTTAGTGAAGAAAGTGTAACACTCTTTCTTATTAGAAAAAAGATGAACCCTCCAAATGATTATGAATTAGATATTAACTACCTCAGTGTGTGAAAGGTTTTTAAAGTTTCTGAACTAGCAGGCTGGGTTTACGATGATTACTGACTTTTTTTCAAAAGCAATTAAGGCGTGACTTGTTGAAAGAGATATTAAATTTTTTGAAGAAGACGATGAGAGGTCTTTTTGGCCACCTGATAACTATTGATGAATCTTGGATCTATTAAAGTGATTCAGAGAATAAATAGAAAAGCAAGGAATGGAAGTACAGAGAATATCCCTCACCCCAAGAAGGCTAACTGTAGAACTCTACAGTAAAGATCATGCTCTCTGTTTTTCAAAAATATCGTAGAGGAACTTTAACATATCAACTGCTATCATTTGTGTCTATTACTGAGCATGACAAATACAAATTAAGTTTCTATCTCGACTTTTTAAAGTAAGAATTAAACTTTACGATAACCCTTCGTACATTTTAATAAATATTTTAATCTACTTCCCGTTTTTCTGGAATATAATTTCTTCTAAATCTTTGAGTTCCCTTAATGATGAAAAATGTAAGAATTCTTGCATCAGCTTAAATAAATTATGCTCTCAAATTTCCGTATTGCAATTATATGCTTTTCCCATCCAAGAAGCATATGTATAATTTTTCCACGGAATTTTTATTACAGTTCTGTTTCGACACCGGATTTAATAAATACGAATAAACTATATAAGTTACTATTCAGTTTCTAAATATTTTGCTTTTTCACACATTTTTATTGTGATGAAATTTATATAATTAATAACTTTTAAAACAAACTTTATCAATATTATGTATCAGAAATATGCAGATTTAACGAATTTTACTGATCGAAATTTTCTGGAATGTATAAAGCTCTTCCACTTTATGATATTATTTCATATGAATATTGCAGTTTTTTTCAGAAATCAAAAAACAAAACTGTGTATGTGTTTTTTTGTTGTTGTACATTTTCAAAAATTAAATTCGAGTAATGCACAAATAACTTCGAATTTTTATTTTAATCGTATAATGAAAAGAGATTTTGACGGTACTATTTTAAATGTCTCCAGTTGCGTCCCAATTTTCTCAAATTTCAAGTATAAAGTATGAGTATCAAATGTTTTTCAAGACCAAAAATGTTGAGAGAGAGAGATTTATTTAAAAATTTTCATACAACCATATGTGTTAGAAATAAAATTTCTAATTTTATCTAGTTTGATATATTGTTATACATTCACACATTATCTTTATATATTGTGATATATTCATTATCTTAGTGTGATATATTCATTATCTTTATATATAAGGAAGAAAAGCGATTTCCCTCATTCACTCATTTACTCACTCACTCACTCATCCCGATATCTTCGAAACTATTAGACCTACATACTAGAAATTTGGTAGGCATATTTCTTTCATGTAGAGATCCGCTAAGAATAGGTTTTGGGAAAATCGACCCCTTAGCGGTGTTATTGATAAATATTCCCATTTTTGAACTATTAGATCAACAAATTTGAAAATTGGTAGGTATGTTAATTTATTGGAGTAGAGATCTGTTACAAAAGCGGTTTCGCGAAAATCAATCCCCAAGGGGTGTTGCGGTCACCCATCCGGTATAGTGCTTAGTGATGCTGACTGCGGTGCCGTAGGATCTGTGTTCGAGTCTCGGGTAAGACATGGGTGTTTGTGTTGTAATCCTTCTCTTTTCTTTGTGATGTGTGCTTCATGCTTACTTCTATGTAAGCCTCCCTGTGATACTTTGTGGTGCACGGGGTAATAAATGTTCTTATTAAAAGAAAAAAAAAAGGGGGGGGGGGGGGTGTTGCGAGGGCTTAAGGGACGTTATTAATAATATTCCCGTTTCTCAACTAATAGGCCTACAGGCTTGAAATTTGATAGGTATGTTCCTTTCATGGCATAGGGAACAGTTACAAAAGGATTTTGCAGAAATCAATCCCCAAAGGGCATTGTGAGGGCTTAAGGGGAATTACACATAAATATTCCCGTTTCTAAACTACCTGTAAACTTGAAATTTGGTAAGCATGCTCCTTTCATGAAGTGGAGATACACCAAGAATTAACTTTACGGAAATCAACTTCTATGGTGGAGGAGGGGGAATGAGATTGGGGCATATTGATAGAAAAAAATTCCCGTTTTCGAGCTACTAGGCCTACAGTCAAGTTTCTTTTGTTAAATCGAAATACGCTGAGAACGGGTCTCTCGGAAATCAAATCTCAAAGGGGGTTACGGGGCTTATTGATAAAAAAAATTTCTGCACTCATGGCCATAAATTAAGGATAATGTAAGCTCAGGCAAAGAAAGAGTCAGAAGCAAAATAAATGTGATTTATTTTTAAAACCTTTTTATTAAACCAAAGGTAAAGAGCAAAAAAATATGTTATTTGTTTGATATGATTAATAAAAATTGCAATTTTTGCTCCCTAAAGAAATTAAAAAAAAAAAAAAAATAAAATTTAAATTTTAGGTGCTTGGTATGATGGTTAATACATAGTATATCTCCCAGATGATGCAATACAGTCCGTACAAAGCATAGGAAAATTTCACACAAGCCCATTGTTGCGGTGTCTGCAATACATGCTCTGTAATCCAGGTTAACCGCAGACGACAGTGAATTGCAGTAAGTAGAACCCAGGTCTACGAGCATATAGACCAGGGGAAGTGAACTATTTTGGATCAACGTGCCATTTTTTCTAAGAAAGTGCTTAATGAGGTATAGACGTGCCGCAAAATAATTTTGACTTGGGGGATAAGTGGTCAAAAGTCGTTTACTACGAAAAAATATCTTTTACACTATATAATTGCATATGTTTTAGTTATACGTGTAATTCAAATTAAAGGAACAGTAGTGCGACTTCTGTTATTGCAGATAACTTATATTAAGTTTGTAAGATGTTGCTTTTAGTAGAATGCTGAATTGGAGTCCTCTGCCAAAGGGTTTCTAAACAATTAATTATTTTTGCTGTGGTTCACTTTTTTGACAAGAGTATTTGTGATTTGCTTCAATTGCCGCTTTACAGATGATATTCCGCATACCACTGTTCCAGAACATAAAACACATACCGCTTTGTCGCCTTTACTAATAATGCTATACTTCTATATTCACCAAGTTTGAAATTCTTTGTTACACTTATTATCTAGCCCTTTTTGTACTTTTGCTAAATTAGCGAGGTTAAATAACAGTCAAAAATCGTAAATAGAACACAAATAAACTTTAAAATACAGTAATTTTAACAAAATTGTTTATGTTATGCGTAGACAAATTTTACATCATAAGCAACTGTAGTCCATGACGTAACTAAGGAAGGACAATAACAAACGAGTGTACTCCCGGCCGCATTTGTTTGTAATACTTCAAAGTGAACCTTATTATTATGAAGTAAAATGAAAACTATTTTGATTACTGGCGTGCCCAAAATATTGTGTCGCGTGCCATTGATGGCACGCGTACCAATGGTTCGCCATTCCTGATATAGACCAATCTGCCTTATGCGACTGTACAAGGTCTGACTTGAAACTGTTGTACCAGTATCTGCAGAAAGCTGAAGAGACAGGTCTGATGCTGTGCTCCATCTGTTTCTTTTGGCAGTAACTGCCAAATACCGGTCCTCATTCGGCGTTGTAACTCGTGGTCGACCTGTGCTTCCACGTGTACTCACATTAATCTCACATCTACTCCCTCTTGGAATCGTTGCCAATGCCTGGAAATGACGCTCTGGGCGATTCCAAGCTCCTCGGATACTTACAGCAGTGTACGTCCACATTCCAGACGGCTGATAGTTCTACCACGTAAAAAATAATCCCAATGCGTCCTTATAAAGCGCTTGCGAACAATTTTACTTCTTTGCCTGTATTCCTTATATATGCCCCTCTTACACTCTCGTCATTGTGACGGACTAACGGTGTCATCTGGTGGCTTCCTGCAATTTTCATATGATTCTTGAAGATGTGTGTAATCATTTTACGGGTTTTATATTTATATTTTGGAGTTCGATTTCAGCGGGACTCTGAATTATCCTTACTTTATGGACATGAGTGTATTAGATTTAGACTTCAAATTTGGCAAGCATGTTTTTTTGTTGTTGAGTGGAGTGGGTTATGGGAGGTAATTCTACTTCAGTTTTAGAAATTGTTAGAAATTATTATTTTGAAGTTCAGCTCTTTTTAAATCAAGAGATGAGAGTTATAAGAATGTTTTTCAATATAATTGAATACTTAAGGCATCCGACTACGTTTGGAACGTGATTTTAAAAAAATGCATAAATGGATAATTTTCATGATATTTAGTGTCACTTAGGTTAGAATACATGTATAAAATTGTTTTAAGGACATTATGACAAAAAAAAGTTATTTAAATACAATATTTTGGCAAAAAAGTAACTTAGAATAACTTTTTTCAAAACGTTCTTTATAAAAAAAATGCTTCTATAATAGTAATAGTAATAATATTGTGTGTGAGCTTAGATAAAGTAAAGACTTCTTCAGAGAGTCTGAACTAGGATTTTTAATAAATTCACATTATTTTCAGAGTTACTACCAATTAAAATAATTATAATTATCGGTGTTTTTTTTTCTTAAAATTTCTCCCCTCTGTTGTTGTAAAATATGGATAAATCCTCTTCTAAGTAATATATTTCAAAAATTATAGTTCAGCCTCTGTACAGAGGTCTAAGTTATATACAGGCAAAATATTATTAGAATAGATGAATTTTTCATAAAAGGAGAAAGTTTTGAAAATGGGTCATTCTATGTTCTTTTTTTGTCAAAATATTGTACTTAAATAATTTTTTATTGTAATACTATTCTTAAAACAATTTTATATACATTTCCTAATCTAAGTGACACTAAACATCATAAATATTATCCATTTATACGCTTTTGAAAATCACGATTCCGAGCATAGTCGGATACTTTAAAATGCATTATTATATCTATAACCAATATCAATAGAAAATAATTTATCTCCATTCTGTTGCTTTGAAAATATTCCATTTACTGCTATCATTTATTTGTTTATTTATTAATAAAGGAGAATAAATAAAGATTTAATAAAAATATGAATTCTCCCTTTTGGGACTTTACGTTTCGGTGATAGTAGAGTGTCCAAGGTGTCGAAATCATGCCTGGGGGTTGTCGAGTCACAAGGTTTTAAATAGGAATGCAACTGAAGACTCACTGAGAGAGAGGTTGATGTAGGGATGGCGATTCTTTCCGAAAAGATCGATTTTTAAATCGATTCGAATCGTAACCTGATGAATCGATTCACAAAAAAATCGATTTCTAAAAAATCGATTTTTTTTTCAAGTCTGCATTTACAATTTAAATATAAATCCATTTTATGAAAGAAAAGAAAGATACTATTACAAACCATTTCTTATCAGTAAAATCAGGGAATTTTTTATAGTTCAGGGAATTCGACAATTAAAATTAATTTTATTACCATATCAAAGTCACGGTGTTAAAGAAGACATTTATATTTAAATGTATTTGTTACATTAAAAAGTTAAGAAAATAGATAATATGCTTGTAGTTCCCAATGCTGAATATCTAAGCCTTTTAAAAACAACAGTCTGTCACGTCTACAGGGATCCAAGCGTTTCCGCTCATCACTTGTGATGTTGCCGGCAATCAAAAATAGGCACTCACAAGGAACAGATGATCCCACGATACTCATATACATTATAGCTATTGAGTGAACGTGATGACAGAGTTTTTCTGTCCTTGCAGTAAAGTATAGAATCATACTTCAGGTGCCGAACTGCCTTCGATAAATAGTGTTTAAATTCTGCGTTTAAGTCCTGACATTCCGGTGCATTCAACTAATTGTAAATAATTTTATGGTTTTTACCAAAACAGAAAAAAATGGAATGTCGATTTTCTAGAATGAAATATCGATTCACTGAATCGATTCAGTGCAACATATCGATTTAAAAAAATCGATTTTTTTGGCACGTGAAATCGATTCTTTGATTAATCGATCTCAGATCGCCATCCCTAGGTTGATGCACGTGATTGATTAAACCTGCCATGTCTCAAAGTCTTCTTGTTGCTTTGGTGCTGAAGTTTGGACTTTGTTCATTTGACTTTTGTTCAAAATTGCGAGTTCGACCGCCAATAGCCTTTGTGTCGTCGCTTAGTAAGACTTAAATTAAAATCTTGGATCTTATGAAAAGCATCCAATTTTCGAGCAACAGCTATATTTCTGCAATTACTTATGAGCTACTTTTGTTTGTCTGGGAGAAAAATAAAAGTAATGTAATTTGTATATATGTACAAGTAAATGTATTATTTTATGAATAAAATGTTAAAACTTGAATATCATTGTAGTAATATAAAGTTTTGTCATTATGCATTATTTAAAGTAGTCAATATCTACAAATCTTTCAAACTGATTTCTCTTCTAACTTTATGAATTCACATTTATTTTTACACTATAATTCAATAATTACATAAAATCATTGATAAAGTAATAAATGAAAAACTAATTCGAGTAATATATTTATCTTTCTTTTTATTCTTTTTTTTTTCAATTCCTACTATTAGCTCGCACTGTCTATATATTTATTTATTTATATATTTGTATATTTATTTATTTATCTTGGTGGAATTTTCAATCGTTAATAAAATACATTTTAAAGCGCTCAATTGAGCTGAAATTTTATATACAGGATCATTTTGGATGACAATACAATAATTTAATTATAATTAATAAAAATTAATTGATTAAAACTAATTATTTAAAGAATTACAAATACAGCCACGTTGGTTACTTAGCTACCATTTTGGTGACTTGTGTCAAAACTTGAAAAGGTTTTTTTCTCACATGTTAAAGCATTCAGTTGGACTGATATTAAAAGGACAATACGATACTTTAATGATAATTAAAAAAACTAATTACCACTTAATGTTGTGATTCTGTCCTATGTATATACATATTTATATTAATTGTAACTATTTAATAAAAAGTAGCAAAAATAAAATTTTTCGTTGTTGAATCTAAGAAGGAATTGACTTAAAAACTATTTTTTTTATATTACTTGTTTAATTTTTAGAACGCAAGTGAAACAG
This sequence comes from Trichonephila inaurata madagascariensis, assembly GCA_019973955.1. NCBI lineage: Eukaryota > Metazoa > Arthropoda > Arachnida > Araneae > Nephilidae > Trichonephila > Trichonephila inaurata. The sequence continues at coordinate 99,009 of BMAV01008583.1, forward strand.
TTTTCGAATTGAAATACATTAAAATAAAAATTCTTAAAATGGTTTGAATGCAACAAGAAGCAGCATAATATTAAAGCAAAAGTAAATTTAAAAAAAATTGATAAATATCGTAAAATATCTTCACGTAACTTAAAAAAAATACGTGTAATCTTAATCAGATCTCTAAATAATTAAAAGCTTGTCCCATTAAACACTTGTTTTTTAATTCTTTATGATTTGATTTGTTTAATTCTGAATTTACGTCACTCACTGAACAATGGGCCTCGTAATTTTACACCACTGACAAGAGATCAGGATGGCACTTGAGCTGGAATCCCCTCTCCAAATTTCCATTCCAGCGGAAATATTGAGCCTCGACATACGATGGTTGGGGCAGAAGTCCTGGCAACTATTTTTTTTTCCTTCTAGATATGTGAACTGATCACAAACATATATGTGTCGTGTAGAAGTTCTGCAGGCATATTGTGTATGCAGAACAACAGATGTCTCTGTGATAGCTGGTAGTAGCGCAGCGAGGGCTGTGAAATCAGTCAATTGGGGAGTGTCGTGCGAGATGGAAGTAACCCATGTTGAGCAGTGAGCTTACATCAAAATAGCCGTTCTCAGAGGGAGAAATGCGATGGAATGTCACAGTGAATTAGTAGAAGAACTTGTGAATAATACCCTACCATACCGTACTGTAGCACGGTGGGTAGGAAAGTTTCAACAAGGACGTGTGTCAATTAGTGATGAGCAACGTGGTGCGGCACCCACATCGTTGTGGTGACAGTAGCAGGGGACTACACTGAGAGTCTTTAGGCCCAGGTTTGTCATGTCAACTTTATGTGACCTGTGTTGTTCTTCTTTTGCACAGTGAAGGCCATGTTGCCCTGTATACTACCGTAATTAATTAGTGTTTTACGATATTTCAGTGCTATTCATTGTCCACACATATAGTTAACACCTTGTCCTTTCGTCTGTATATGTCACATTTTCCAACCGGACTGGTATTTTCAAGAAAAAAAAAATAGTTTCCATGACTTTTGCCCCAAACCTCGTATTTAATATGCATCAGCCCCTCTCTGCACAGCGAGTCTTCAGTTCCGCTAGGTTTCAATCCTAGACCACGACAAGAAAGAGCACAAATTCGCAGCTACCACGACCAATTAGAATGAATTTAAAATTTTATTAAATGGGAAACTATCAGTATAACTTTTATATCATTTACTAGGCGTTACCCGCAGGCTTCGCTGGGTATTTCATGATGTTGTACAAATATATGCTGTTTACCTTTTCGAATGTATTGACAAACATTCTTATAACTTTCACCTCTTGATTGAAAAAGAACAGGACTTAAATTTCTAAATTGAAATAGAATTAGTTTTAATGCTCCCACAACTCCTTTCCACAAAGGGGGTTTCATCAAAACCGATTTTTAGCGGGTCTCTAATGAACAAAACAAACATTCATGCCAGATTTAGAGACTTGAAGTCTAAATCCAATAGTTGAAAAACGGAAATTTTTTTTATCGATAAGCTCCGTAACGCCTTTTTAGAAATGATATCCCTGAAACTTATATTCTTAGTGAATTTCAATTCAACAACTAAAATAGTAAATAAATTGCATACTAAATTTTATTACAGTAGATTTAATTCCCAAAACGGGATTTTTTTTTATTTGTATACCCCAGTAACTCCTCACTCTCCCGATAGAAGTCGATTTACGTAAAAACAGTTTTTAGTGGATCTCTGTTCAACAAAAGAAACATGCTTACTAAATTTCAAGTATGTGAATCTAACTGTTCAAAAACAGGAATTTTTTAAAATTTAAAACGTCCCTCTTTAAGCCTTCAAAATTCACCTTGAGGATCAATTTTCGCAAAAAAAAAAACCCTTTTGTAGTAGATCTGTAATCCCCTCCCCCCTTGAAAAGAAAATCCTTACTCTAAATTTCAAGTTTTTAAGTTTAATAGTTCAAAAATGGGGATATGTATCTTTAACACCCCTTAATCAATTGCAATACCTCATAAGAGTCTTCACAAAACCTATTTGGTGACGGATCTCCACTCCGTGAAAGGAACGTGCCTACCAAATTTCAAGTTTTTTGGTTCCATAGTTCAAAGGTGGTGGTGTTTGTTTATAACGCCCATTAAGCAATCTTAATGTCCCTTGGGAGTCGATTTTCAAAAAACCTATTTGATGACGGAACTCTACTCTATGAAAGGAACATGCCAACCTAATTTCAAGGTTGTAGGTCCAATAGCTCAAAAGTGGGAATATTTATCTATAATGTCACTTAAGGCTCCACAATGCTCCTTAGGAATCAATTTACGCAAACCTTCTTTTGTAACGAAGCTACCAAATTTCAAGTTTGTTGGTTCAATAGTTGAAAAGCGAGAATATTTATTAAAAACGCCCCTTAAGCCCTCGCAATGTCCCTTGCGGGTCGATTTTCGCAATATCCGTTCTTATAGGATTTCTACTCTATGAGAAGAACCTGACTACTAAATTTCAAGTCTGTAGGTCTAATAGTTCTGGAGATATCATGATGAATGATTGAGTGAGTGATTCAGTTTTCTCCTTTATATATAGAGATTATTTAGAATGTAATGATAGCCATGAAAGCAAAATAGATATAAAATTGCTCGAATAGTTTAAATTTAAAGCATCGAATTGAATAAAAATTTTGAAAAGAAATCTATAAACACAGCTGCTTATTGATGTATGTCACGAACACCCGAGTTATCTAACAACCTTATTTACTTTTCATAAAAACAGCGTCTTTTTTCATTTTGTAGTGAATATTTTATTATTTACGAGCTCTTGCAATTTAAAAGTTATTTAACATTAATATAAATTGAAAATACATCGTGTTACTGTGGGATTTTTTTTATAATACAAACTTCAATCCCATCAAATCTAAAACGACAGGAAAAGTGGCTTCTATTATTATTATATAACATTAAAAACTAAAAAGAAATATCTTATACTCCATTCATTTTTATCAGTAAATAACATTTAATGGATTCTAATAATAATGGAATATTGATGTCAATCATCTGTGATTGATTCACTGAAGGGAAATAACAACTACAAAAAATAGAATAAAAGATATCAGTAAAAAAAAAGGAATCAATAAAGAAAACGTAGAACGACATAAAAAATACATTTTCAAATGAAACTGTAGCTTTTCTGAAAGTTTCCCTTGTTGACGATAATATGTAATGTCGCAACCAAAATCCTGACTTGCATTGTTTTTGATTGAGTGGAATCTAAAGGACAAGCTGCTAAATTGTCACGCTAGTGTCGTCGTCATGTTGTGACTTAATATGTCAATATAGAATCGCGTTGAGAGTTGACGTGCTTTGATTATTAAAGAGGAAATGCTAAAGGGGATTTGCATATGAAACTAATGAAGTTGGAACAAACAAAACCTTGACCCAAGCTTATCAGTTGTGCAGTAACATGCTATCATTTCCCTTTTTAGAGTAAGAACTATTTGCTTTTGAAAAACATTGAATTTTATATTTGGCGAGTTTATTTTCGGAAACTATATTTTAGTTGTACGTGATATAACACGTAAAATGAAACAAATCTAAAGTTATTTGAATGTAAATAGAGCATTCGATTTTACAAGGGAAAAGGAAAAAAATAATGTAATAAATGGAAATATATGCTGAGAAGGAACAGAAGCATATAATAGAAGTAATATATATATTATTTAATACATAAATAATACATACATACATCATGTATACATTATTCATATCTTGTATAATACAGTTTTGTGAATTTTTGTGTTGCTTAAATAATTAATTTCTGACTTCTATCGAAATGGGACGGGCTAAAAAATAATTGATCAAATTCCAGTAAATAAGAGGTCATGAACTATAGCCACTGAACACCCACCGTGAAGAATGAACTCTGCTGCATGTTAAATATATCAAGGTTCAATGCCCTCCCGTTGGTGTGGTGTGGAAGCTAGGAGAGGAAGTTGACAGCCCAGGTGTCATCTTCACCATTCATGATGATCGAGGCTCAAAATGTCACTTAAGAGCAGGGCTGTCCATTACGCGGCCTGCGGGCCGCATGTGGCCCTCCAGTATGTAAACTGCGGCCCACCGACTAGTTTTTAAAAATTTTTAAATATCAGGTTTTTAAAGTTTTTTCATTTTGAAATTTATTAGAGAGGGGAAATTTATACATATTTATAAATCTACAATGTATTTACCTGTTACCTGTTCTTGCTTTAAAATAAGTCCTTTTTGATAACAGAAACGTCCTTTAGATAAAAACAGATTTATATTTTATCAAATAGTTACATTTTATTTTACTATAATAAATAACTTTTTTAATTAATTCCGAATGGCATTATGCATACCCTTTATTATGGATGGTACATGATTCTCTGTGTGTGTGCGACTTTCATTTCTCCTCCTCCTTTTCTGTATGGAGCGCCCCAAAAGCAAGAGGCAGTCAGAGATGTTTTTTTAAAGTTTAAAAAATATATTCAGGACGGTTAAGATAAAGGGCAATGTATACTAAATCGTTTGAGAATAACAGCACAATCAAATTTTAAAAATGAGTAACGAAAGATCAATTTAAAAGGAACTCCGTTATTTTCAAGAAAATGGCAACTGTAATATTTTAAACATTATTTGATCATTGCATTATTATATTATATAAAGATTATTATATTACCTATGTTTGTATACATGAAAAATAATGAAAACAATAATAATCATTCATTTTGTTTCATATTTTCACTCCAATAAATTTTTTTGTTTCCAAATCTGATATAAACGTACATATTTTTATGTGCGGCCCACGAGATAATAATGTTTTTCGGAAGCGGCCCGCAAGGTCATTTGGGTTGGACACCCCTGCTTTAGAGCAATGCAAATGTAATTGGCGACAACTATTTCAACTACGGTCCAATGACAAATAAGGCATCTAAAGCTGATACCTAACTTTCTTAATTTCTATATTAGCCATGTGAAGCTTTTGAATCCGAAACTGAATTCAATATGCAAAAGCATATGCAGTTTCACGCGACTATTTTTTATATAATCAGGATTTGAGTTCACGAGAGAAATCAAACATCGTCATCATGAAATGTGCAGTTTAAGTTTATTTTTTAATGTGTTTTGAATTGTTTCATAATAAATGCATCATTAGATATTATTATATCCATGGCTATTATACTATTATGTTTGTATTTTGCGTTTTGCTTTAAACGCGGTTTCAAAAAAGTGAGTTTTTTTTTATTTTATTTACGTAGGTAAGTACATATTCCGTATTTATTATTAAGTTATAATAAATATTGTTGACCTTTTCCTTACCTTATCACGTCTACTTCACTGGACAGTGGGCGCAATCGTGAATTTTTCAAAGGGACCGTGGCGGTCTAGGGTCAAATGTCTACAATTCTCATATCATACCCCAATACGCTGCCAAACATCTTTTTTTTCGTTTTGTAGATTGTGGGGAATAAAGAACAGTAAGAAATAAATTATTGAATAAATAATTAGCATTAATTAATCAAAAATTATTACTAACAAATACTGCGTGTTATATACATGGGATTATAATCGATCGGAAAAAAAATCATGGGCTATGGAGAAGGGTCCGGACCCGAGGAGCTCTCCACCCTCCTTTGTCGGTGCCACTGATACTGGATGGACCGTAGTACCTTGAAAAAATTAGAACTAGCCGGTACCCTGAAAAAGTCTGCCCACCCCTGAAATAAAGGGTCATAATACATGATAATTACATGAAATAATATTACAAAATCTTAAAACTTAACCCTACTGAACAGTAGTCCTGCAATTATTTACTTTTATTACAATTATTTTATGTATTGTGACGTAGTGGACTGTGGTAGCGTGATAATAACGTCACAGCAAAATGTAAAAACAAAAGAAAAATTTATTTTCTTAACAAATTAATTATTATTGATGCAATAAGATAATGTCTCTGCGCCAAGTCGGTGCGTTCTCTCTTAAACGTAGGATTTCAATCGCAGCACGTTACCCTTTGTTCGAAGGATACTTGCCCATATTTCTAAGAAGTTGGTTGGATAACTTCTACAACACCACCGGCGTTCATTCTCTTTTCTTTACCAAAGAAAATATACTATCCACTCTCCGTCTCATCATCTCCTTTCTGATCTCCATTTTTCGTCTCACTGTTCTGCTCTCTAGACCCCTCCCTCACGTAAAAAAGACCCCTTTAAACACCACAATACGCCCCTCTTCACTTATAATTGGCAGGCCACAAAAGTCTGCCCACGGCCCTCGGCCTCATTAGTGTCCTATTCGTGCGGAATTCACAGTCACACTCTCTGGCCCGTCTGGAATGTGCTCCAGATTTCTCGTTCGGCATCGGGACATTTTGTTCATCGCACCGTCTTTGTTCCTTAGAACCATTCTCTCATAATCTGCCTTGGCGACAGTGTTCATCGTTAGACAGGCTTCGTCTATTGCCGCCCGGTGGGCACTCCTATTGTCTATTACGACTTTCAGTCCGAGTGTCGTCACGGCTCCGAGGCCATACAATAAACAATGACCCCACTGCCACATGCTCCGTATCCTAGCCACCTGCTTTGAGCTATAAAATTTGACGTGAATGGAAGGGGTGGGGTTAGTACCAAGCGAAGTCGTTACAGTATCGGATGGTGTTGGTCGTTACAGTATCGGTCATCATGGTGTCGAAACGACACCGATGGACGTTTAAGAGTAATCGAAATCCCGGACTTCTAGTGTTATGTGAAATTGTGATTATAAATTGAAATTGCTGTGCTGAATACTTGCGTGTTTTTTGAACTTGCACTGTTCTACATTTATGCGTGTGGGTTATTTTTTTCTGTTAGAGGAAAATCTACTGCAATTAACGAAGAGAGTTCCAGAATACGTTACAATTTATTCCGGAAACACTTGGCTGTTTGTTGCATGGACCAGTCCTGCATTTGAAAGATAATCAAACACATGACAGCACACACAAACACATAAATACATACATATATACTAGCTAAACAGTTATAAAGAAAGTAGGGTATTTAAAATGACCCTTTGAAATGGATTGCTTAAAGTTTTCCATTCAAGTTAAATCTACGTAGAAATCTCTCAAAATGAATAAAGTTGACTGTTTACTTAATCCTAATCTGCCTTAGTTTATATACTAAGGCAGATATTTAAATCAAAAGAAGTTAAGGTATCCGACTACGTTCGGAACCGTGATTTTAAAAAAAGCGCATCAATGGATAATTTTCATGATATTTAGTGTCACTCAGATTAGAACACATGAATAAAATTGTTTTAAGGACATTTTGACAAAAATATTTATTTAAATACAATATTTTGGTAAAAAATTAGCTTAGAATAATCTTTTTTCAAAATGTTCTTCTTTTGTGAAAAATGCTTCTATTATAGTATTTTGCCTGTATATAGCTCAAACCTCTCTACAGAGGCTCAACTAGAATTTTTGGAAAATTCACATTATTTTCAGAGTTACCACCAATTGAAATAATTATTGGCGTTTTTTTCTTAAAATTGCTCCCCTCTGTTGTCGTAAAATATGGATAAACCCACTTCTAAGTTATATATTTCAAAAATTCTAGCTGAGATTCTGTAGAGAGGTCTCAGCTATATACATGCAAAATATTACTATAATAGAAGCATTTTTCACAAAAGAAGAACATTTTGAAAAAAGATTTTTCTAAGTTAATTTTTTGCCAAAATATTGTATTTAAACAATTTTTTTTGTAAAAAGGTCCTTAAAACAATTTTATAAATGTATTCTAATCTAAGTAACACTAAATATCATAGAAATTATCCATTTATGCGCTATTGCAAAATCATGGTTCCGAACGTAGTCGGATACCTTAAGTTTTAATTTTTATATCAGTATATATTAAGAATACGAAGCAACCTTTCTTTAATACAGATTCTTTGATATATATATATATATATATATATATATGCATGTATATAATTCTGAGAATACTTTTTGCTTCATATTAAATAAAAATATAATGTTTATGTTAATGTTGTTGCTCATTGGTTACACTAGATCAGAGGTTCCCAAACTTTTGGCTTATAGACCCCTGCGATTTTTTTCAGTATGGCGTAGACCCCTGCTTACAGAATATTGAATTTTTGCAAATTTATCAAATTCAATGTCTATTTGACAGCTGCTATAGAGTTACTTATTTTTAAAAAATTTTAATTTCTAACTATAGCGAAGTACAGTGTTTAAAATTTAAGAAACACAGGTTAATTAAATTAAAATTTATTTAATACATAAAGTAACTGATCAACAAGCAAATGTTTATTATGGGTGGGATGAATCTGGTGCATCAACTAAAAAATGTTAGACATTTGTCATCAATCGTATTAAATTTAACCCTAAATATTTTCGGTTAGTAGTGTCCAGTCTTTTTCTTTCTTTTTTTTTATTTGGAAGATTAGCAACCACGCTCAAACTCTTCCTCACTGGGAGAAAAGCAATTAAATTCTTTCACACAATACTTCATAATTTGGGATACAAAAAAACAGGTATGTCTTTTTAAAGCCAAAATTGCGACATCCGTTTCTAAACTTTACTTTAAGGCTGTTTTCGCCATATGTACTGGAGCGTGAATTTGATACGGAGCACATTTTTAAAAAAATGCCTCGAATTTTATAAAAATTTGTGACATTGTAACTCATGCATTAGTTTATAATATATAATGTTTTTAAAATTTCAAAATACTTCATAAATAATTAGTTTTTCCTTTTAACATGTAAAGGGATAGCTCATTTAGCATTACGGTATAGGAAAAAAGTGAGAAACACATTTTATAAAAGAAAAATGTGTCAAATCGGATAAAAATGAGTAGTATGATTAAGTAAGTAATTCTCTACAGGATAGTGATGGCAGAATATCATTTTAATGTTTGAGTACTCTTATATCTGAAAAAATATTCGAATTTGGTCTCTATTCTTTAACATTAGCCGAAGACAGCCTTAAGATCTCCGTTACTGCCTATTCCGATCAGTTCCTCTTATAATATGATATTTGTTTTGCTTTTTTTTCTTTCATTGTGACCGCATTAATTCATTGTCTACTGTGGTAATATCCATAGTCAAACCTGGTTTCAAAACCTGAATATTGGGTATTTAAATGTTGAACGTAGGTTAAAATATCATTCTCCTGGCAGATTGTAGGTGGCCAATTGAGAAAATGGGAAAATTCGTGACGTCCAATATTATACTCCTTTAGCTTAACTCTGGCAAGAAAATCTGAAATGATGGTTCTTGTGTTTCAATAAAATTAATGCAGTTTCCTTATAACTTCAAATTAACCCCATTAAATTTAGTTAATAAATCTGTTAAATATGTAAAATCTGATTTCCATTTGACAATCTGGTTTAATGAGAACCACTATCATATACCCTCAAATTATTTTTCACTAATGCGGTCCCCTTGCAGGTCATCATAGACCCCAGAGGGTCGATATAGACCACTTAAGATCTCCGTTACTGCCCATTCCGATCAGTTCCTCTTGTAATATGACATTTGGTTTGCTTTTTTTTTCTTTCATTGTAACCGTATGAATTCTTTGCCCACTGTGGCAATTAACATAGTCAAAGCATTCTCAAACTTGGTTTCAAAACCTGAATATCGGGTATTTAAATGTTGAACGTAGTTTAAAATGTCATTTTCCTGGCAGATTGTCGGTGGCCAAATGAGAAACTGGGAAAATTCGAGATGTCCAATATTATACTCCTTTAGTTTAACTCTGGCAAGAAACGCTGAAATGATGGTCCTTGTTTTTCAATAAAATTAATGCAGTTACCTTATAACTTCAACTTTAGTTAATAAATCTGTCTGTACCCCTACCTGGAGGTACCATCTCTTCATCTACTCGACCTGGATTTGTGGGAGGTAATGATTGATGACCCAAGCTAGCCATAATAAAGCCAATTTATTATTATCATTTCAAATATTCAAAGACAGTTCAAATATTCAAAGAAAAACAGGAGTGATATAACGTAACCCTAAATTCCATGTAAATAAGCGCCTGGAATCCTAACCGCTTAACTTTCAATAAAGTTATCCTATGATTCTCAATCTTCCTTAATTTCTTTGACTCGCTAAAGCCCGTTCTATAATTACGCTTCTAAGTTTAAATCCTTACCATCAGCTCACGGCGTTCAGCATCTCAGCTTCCTTTTCCCTTCTTTTTCGCGATTACTAACCTCCACAACATATCTACTAACTAATCTGAATATCAAGGTTTCTTCTTGAGAGGATTGGCTGTGAAATAACTCAATGCTGGCCCCAAAGATTCTCCAAGAGGATTAGTAGGAAAAGCACGGTAAAGCCCCGTCATATATGTAAAATCTGATTTCCATTTGACAATCTGGTTTAATGAGAGCCACTAACATAGACCCTCAAATTATTTTTCACTAATGTGGTCCTCTTGCAGGTCGTCATAGATCCCAGAGGGTCGACATAGACCACTTTGGGAATCACTGCATTATATTTATTATTATTCCTGTCTTCCACTTTTGCACCACGATAATGCACCATGATTTACTTTGATTAAAATAATTACGATTATAACATACAAAATAATAATTGAAAAAAAAAATGTCATCTTAAAAACAAAATTATAATCGATTCGTTTTCTTCATGTTTGCAAAGAAATTCTCAAATGGTTCGAAACAGTTTTTTTTACAAATTGATATCGTAAATTTAAAGAGATCAAATTTAACCCAGTATTAAACGTTTTGTAGTGAAAATTTCAAAAATTTATATTTATATTAGTAGCTTAAGTACATTATTGGGCTTATAATTAACTATTTCAATTAGTGAATGAAATTAACTTTACATATTTACATTATGAAATATATATTTAAATAAATTCCATTTTCAAGCTTTATTTTAATTAAACCTAGTGCTCATAACTTCAATGAAATTTATAACTAACAAAAAAACTTTTTCCCTTTCATGTTTTGAATTAATAGTAACAATTAGCCAAATAACAAGAGTAAGGAGAAAATTAATATGGTAAGGGAATTGAGGTAGGTGTGTATTAATGAATTAACTCATTTTTTTCATACTTAAATATAATATGCAAAATGTCGAATACTTTTCAATTGCATTTTACATTATCAGACATTTATGGAATATTGAAATTCCATAAATGTTTCAAAACACTGAAAATGTTTTGAATGAATTCTTGCTAATAATTAACTCAATAAAAATGTTTTTATGACAAAATTAGAACTAATTGACACAACTTTATTTTTATGTACATCATTTCTATTACATTCCTTTTTTTATCTTAAGGTTTTTGCTAGAATATATTCGTCATTTTTAAGGACTTAAAATTCTCTTTTATATTAATGAATATCCTAATACAGAATTAATTTTTGATATAATAAATCGAATATCAAACGAACATTAAAATGTGTTACAAAGAATACTTTTAAAATTTTAATTTACTGACATTATGATAAAAAAAAGTATTCTATAATGTATATAGGTATAAGTAATTTAAGTAAAAAGTTATAAAAACAGTATCCTTTTCATAAAAAATTCTTTAAGGTATCCGACTACGTTCGGAACCGTGATTTTAAAAAGGCGCTTAAATGAATAATTTTCATGATATTTAGTGTCACTTAGATTAGAATACATGTACAAAATAGTTTTAAGGACATTTTGACAAAAAAAATTATTTAAATACAATATTTCGGCTAAAAATTAATTTAGAATAATCTTTTTCAAAATGTTCTCCTTTTGTGAAAAATGCTTTTATTATAATAATATTTTGCCTGTATATAGCTCAGACCTCTGTACAGAGGCTCAACTATAATTTTTGAAAAATTCACATTATTTTTAGAGTTACAACCATTTGAAATAATTATCGGCGTTTTTTTCTTAAAATTTCTGCCCTCTGTTGTCGTAAAACATGGATAAACCCACTTCTAAGTTATATATTTCAAAAATTCTAGTTGAGCCTCTGTACAGAGATCTGAGCTATATACAGGCAAAATACTATTATAATAGAAGCATTTTTCACAAAAGGAGAATATTTTGAAAATGGGTCATTCTATGTTCATTTTTTGTCAAAATATTGTACTTAAATTATTTTTTTTTTTGTAATAATATTCTTAAAACAGTTTTATATACATTTTTTAATCTAAGTGACACTAAATATCATAAATATTACCCATTTATACGCTTTTGCTAAATCACGGTTCCAAATGTAGTCGGATACCTTAAACCGTTACAGCAAACATAGTTTTTTGATTATATATTCATAGTCAATAAGTAGGTAAAATACAAGTTAATCCTTCATCTCCATATTAAGATATATTTTACTCTTTGTGAAATCCTAATTAATACATTTAATTAGTATGAATTAATAAATGCAGTTTTTTGTTGAAAATGAAATACTAAGAACATAAAATGAATTAGAGAACAATACCTTTTAAAATTTTTAAACTATATTGTATTAATAAATATACTTTGAGTTATAATACAAATTGAAAAATAAATAACTCCTACTAACTCGCTTTTCAACTGTGTAAGAAATCAAAACATTTATAAATTACAAACTATACTGTACCTAAGAACAATTTAAACTTGTTTTATTCAGAAATCCATTTTTTTATGTTATTTTATTGTTTGTTTATATACTTCTAAGCACTTCTATAGTTTTTAATGTACGATTTTGGAAAATTACTAAATTATTTATTCACCATACGTTTCCCAGATCATGATCGTATTCAAGCTCATCTCTGTATGTTATATACTAAAATAATATTAGTTTTTAAAGGAAAATAGAATTTTTAAATTGTATACGTACAGCAAGTAAGCTCTATTTCGATGAAGTTTTCTTAAGATTTCACAGCATTTCTTTTTCTCATCTAAGATCACGTGAAAAATGATATGAAAACTATCAACACACAACCTTGAACCGGACATGAAGTCCGATTATTCTGTAGTGAAAATTTCGTGCCGAGTATCCGTTAGTATGTTTTTCAGTTAACGAAATTTGATTGGTTGAGATCTTGCCACGGTACAGAAAAGGGGTGGTTTCCTAATTGCAATGCACTTCGAACAATAATTTTTTTAAAAAAAATATTTGATTCTTATTTATTTTTGTATTATAATTTATTAATTAAAAATAAATAGTGGGAAATTTTTAACAATTTTTTCGAAGGCTTTACGAAATATTAATAAATGCTCCAAACAGAAATTCATTGATTCGTCATGCCGAATATTTTAAGATATTAAACAGGTGTATTTGAGAGACAAGCTAATATCAAATAAAAATTACTTAATTTTGTTTGTTTTTTGTTAAATGATATTAAAAAATGTTCATGATGTTATTGTTGAATGACTAAGTACCGTTTCGTTCTACTGCAACCACAGTGGCAGTTTTGCAGTTCAACACTTGCGCAAACGTCTCTGCTTGATTGTCAGTCCAGTGACGCCATTATATGTGAATTGTGTTTTTTTAATTTTTTTTTTACTCTCATTAGTGAGTGTTAAAGTGTTTAAGACGATTTCTGATCACGCCGACCTTGAAGTGATCCGTTTTTGAACTCAAGCTGTGATACCCCCCCGGTCCGAGGGTATCATCTCTTCATCTACGCGACCTAGATTTGTAGAAGGAAATGATTGATCACCCAAATTCGACTTAATAAATCTAATTTATTATTGTCTAAATATATTGATCAACACGACACAAGTCTTACTATATTGATTCAATCAGGAGTGATACAACGTAGTCCTAAATTCTAAGTAAATAGTGCATGAAATCCTAAACACTATCTTTATGAGAAGTTGCCCTAAGAATCTTTATCTGCCTTAGATTCCTTAACACGCTAAAGTCCGTTCTATAATTACACTTCTTTTTTTATATCTTACCAATAGCTCACGGCGATCAGCATCTCGGCATTGTCCTTCTATTCTACTTCTATTCTTCTACCACGCGAATGCTATAGCACCTTTATATATCGGACCGGAAGGCCTAGGTTCAATGCCCGTACCGCCAAATACCCTCCAAGTACACGCGGAGCACGTGCTCGTTAAATCAGTGGGTCCGAAAGTCTTGTGGGCTGAATCACGAGTGCAGGAAACTGGAGAAAATTTCCCTCCAATTCAGTTTCATGCCTAAATTGTGGAGGTGGAGAAAGGTGGTGTCGCCATCTATCGTTCCTTCGGGAATTTCTCCGAGCTAAATCGTACTGTCACCTGTATGGTGCTCAAGGCTAAAAGCCAACGACATGCGTACTTCTAGCCCATTGCTACGATGAATTTCGTGAGCCTCGATCTGACTATGTCAGACAGGTGGCATGAGCAACAAACAACATATATCTATTAACTAATCTGCATATTATGGTTTCTTCTTGAGAGAATTGAAGTGAAATAACTCAATTCTGGCCCCAAAGATTCCCCAAGAGGATTAGTGTGAAGACGCGATAAACCCCCTTCACAAAGGAATGTTAAGCCAGCTGAAATTTATCGTCAATTTATGGAGATTTATTGTGAAAATGTAATGAGTGATGAAATGGCGAGAGAGTGGGTTCAATAATTCAATGATGAGCTTACTAATGATCATGACGAAGCACGGAGTGGGCAGCCTTCTGTTGTAAATGATGGTTTAGTTGAAAAGGTGAATGAAAACATGAAAACAGATGGCTCACAATGAGATTATTTTGTAATGAGTTTCCACAATTTTCGTGGCCATGGTAGCGTAGTGGTCAAGGTAACGGACTCGCGGCCGGCGTGTCATGAGTTCGAGCCTAGTATCGCTGAAGACCCGCCGTGTTGAAATGCATGTTAAATCTGTCGAAAGCTCAAACGTCTTCCCGTTGGTGTGGTAATTAGGAGAGAGGGTGCCAGCTCATGTGTCACTTCGTCACTTAACCATGGCTCAAAATTGTGAGATCCGTCGCCAAAAGCCCTCGAGGTTGATTGATTGATTGATTGAATATTAACGTCGCACTGTTCAGCTACACGAGGGCTTTTGGCGACGGATCACGTAATTTTGAACCATGGTCAAGTGACGTGGACGACACCTGAGTTGGCACCCCCTCTCCTAACTACCACACCACACCAACGGGAGGACGTTTCAGCTCTCGACAGATTTAACGTGCATCGCTGCCCTACACGGCGGGTCTTTAGTGGTACTGGGCTCGAACTCGTGACAATGCAAGCTACGGCCCGATACCTATACCACTCGGCTACCGCGGCCACAAAAGCCCCCGAGGAGCTCAACAGTGCGACGTTAATATTCATGCATTTATTCATTCGTTTCATAAATTTCAAAAATTGTTCACTGGCTGCATCTTTCTTCAAAGAGGGTATAGACAAGTTGGTTTTCCAAAATGAAAAATACATGAACAATGATAGTAACTATGTTGAAAAATAATATTCGACACGCTCTTTCATTTAAAAATGATTTTGACAAAAACTTTCAAAACTTTACTTAGTTTCCGGACATACCTCGTAACCTTTGGACTAATCATGGAAATTTCAAAGGAAATATATAAAACTGTTTTATTCAATTTTCCAAGAAAGAAATTATGTTGAAAAATGAATTAAGGTCAGAAATTAATTTATATCTGTTCAGTGTTCTCTCAAACACAATGTAGTTTGAAAAATCAATTGCTTAACATTAACATAAGAACTGTAACATACTTTTTTCTACGTTATTAACAAAGTTTTCTCATTCCGAATTTCATATACCTATTATTATTAATTGCTACCCAAGAAAACAATAGATTTTAGTAAATAAGCTATACTGTTATTATTTTACTAAAATCAATAATACAAATGATTTATTCTTAATTAATGTTCTTTGTAGAAATGATTTAATTTGGTTCATTTTTCGTCTAGATAAAAACATCATATTCATATATTTTTTATCGGCTTTGGTATAATACGAAGTGTAATCTATGTTTAAAAATAACCAAATTTTATTCTTTTTTCTTTATAAATGCAAAGAAAAATTGACAACTTTTTAATATCAAAGGATTGATCACAAACCACTCTTCTCAACCAATTTCATTAAATAAATTTGTCACAACCCAGCTCAACGACTCAAAGTGATTTTCAAAGCGATATCTTTTAAGGCCATCTCAAAAGATTCAGGATAATTTAAAAATTAAAAGCTTAACGTAGCGTTTCTCAAACTGTTGGGCACGCCCCCTGGGAGGGCGTGATAACCCTACGAAGTGAGCGTGAGCATATTGGAAAGTCGAAAACAAAAGATTATTTTTAAAAAAATATATTAATTTACTGAAAGTAAAATATATTCTGACATAATAAAAAATAAAATACACATTTTCACTGATATAATACACTTATCAATGCATCAGTACTGTACACAATGTATTTTATAGTTAATTTAACAATACTAAATTAAGAACAAGTTTAATATTTACCAGTGACCCCATGAGCTTGCCATACATGAAATTATATACAAATATTAATACTTATCTTGATAATTTGTAAGGTTCATAATTAATTAATTAAATGCCGATTAAAAATTACGTTCTTCTCTCCCCAATGCCACCGTTTAACACATAGGCGAGCGTATGCGGTGTCGTAAAAAAGAAATAAATAAGCAAATCCTCTGAAATAAGTAAATCTGTCACAAACACTGTCAAGGTCCTTTTATTGCATTCCAAAGCCTTCGGAATAATTTTATGGATAGCAGTGCACATAAAAGATCGTATTTAGGAAAGAAGTATATATACGTCAGGGGCAATTAACGCACTGGCTGAGCGTGACGTTTATATACGCCAGTGGCACTTAAGAGGTTAAAGTCGTATTGTAGCTTTATCATCAAACTATATTATTATTATTGAATTCAGTACATTATTATTTTTCGGAGGTGGGGCGGGGAGAGTTCAGAATTATGATTCAATATATTGGGTCGCAAATATTGAAAGTTAGAGAAGCACTGGCTTAACAGATTAAAAAAATATTCAGATAATAGATATGGATCATCAAAAAGTGTATTAAAACACTGACTTCCAATAAGGTCCATTTATTCTAAAAAAAATATGAAACAAACAGATGAAACAATACTTTAGGTCAGAAACGATCCTTTTGTATTGGCCGTAGAGAATTTTTCATATTTTTACTAATACTTAACGATGACGTTATAAACTCATCTACCTGTGCATTAATAATGCTATATGAATATTGAAGTGTTTTCAAAAAGGCTTTGTAATGATAGTCACTTAATTAAAAGAAGCTGCAAGAATTTTTTGAAATAATTTGAAACCAAATAAAACTACGAGAAACTATCTTTTAACTCTTTAGCGGGTAGTGGCTACGTTTCTAACCACATATTAAAAAATTTTTCTCCAAGCGGGTGATGGATATTTAGTCCATCCACACGAGTTAATTGAAGCTAAAACGCATAAAAGTCAATACAGATGGCAGGACGATTCCTTTTTTGCATTTCATGTCTCCTGATGGATAGTTAAAAACAGTGTTTCTCGGTGTAAATCTACAAATTGTATTTTGATTACTATAAATAAAATTTTTGATCTTCGAAAAAAATTTCGACATGTCTTAAGTACACTTTTCTCTCATCTGAATGAATTAAGCAAATTTGCAATTAAAAAAAAAGATTTTATTTAGGTTTTTGGAAAGCTTTTATATGCGGCTAGAGGCTCTATCCACTGCCCACATAGAACAGAAAAATGACCTAGAAATTTTAGCTTTTCTACACACTTAGATTCATGTGAGAATGTTGGGGGTCGGAAATATAAACAAACTTTGTTTACAATATGTCCGTACAAGATTCTCGGGTTCGAAGAAATTTCATTACAGTTTTTCTGCTCGGAAAATACGTTTGCATATTATAAAGTTCCACAGTAAATAGCTGATCAAATTTGTGAAATAACTAATTTAAATTTTCAAAAATATTACTTTTTTTCTAACCTTTTATACTAAAATTAAATAAAATATAAAATGTGGATTTATACCAATTTAAATGTATATATTCTAAGTATTCTATATGTATTCCTAGTAAGTATTCTATGTTGTACAATTATTCTATTATTATTTAATTACACTTATACTTTGTATTTAATTGTTATTGAAATAGTTATTACATAAATGTCAATTTTTCATAAAAAGTTTATTGTAATATGATTAATTATTTCTGTCCTGAAAAGTGAGTTGAATGTCCTAAATGCGCAGTGGTTATAACGTCTAGCCACCACCCAGGAAAAAAACCCTTGATCAGATATTTTTTTTTTGTAACTAAATAATGTTTATAGAGGATGAGAACATAACATTTATCAAGTACTTTATCACAGAAAAGTGTATTTTAGCTTTGTGCCCGTTAAAGGGTTAATAGACGTATAACACCTAAACTAAAAAGGAAAACTGGCATTGTAAAACCATAGACACAAAAATCACTTCTTTTCTCTATTTTGTTTTTCTAAATTCTAAGGCTATTATTATACTGAAAAGTTTTAATTTCTTCAAATATATATTGAAATTAAGAGCTCCTATGTATTAGGTAATATTAACGATATTAAATATTTTCAAAAAGCAATTTTTGCAAAATTCCTTTTTGAAACACTTTTGTTCTACATTGATCCACAGATGTAATAGATGTAAAAAGAAGCTCAGGTTAGGGAAAAAATATGATTATTCTTAATGTCTTACGAATCACATAAAAAAGTTAAGAGTTCACAAGGTCTTGAACAAATTTATATTATTTCACTTGTGCTTTGAGTCATTTTTACAGTTTCCATTTATGTATAAAAACTAAAAAAAATAATTTCTGACATGAGTTTTTTTTTAATCTACAAAAAAAAAAAAAAAAAAAAAAAAAAACTTTAAAAGTAACTTTATTTTGAAAAAAAAGGTCTTTTTATAATGCAGGCTTAACATTACAGCAAAACATTACTCTTTTGAAAGGGTTGATCGCTCCAAGAATGTTCATGTTAATATAGCAATACTATCGAAGCAAAACACTTTTAAACTACGAACTGACTGTTCTTCAAAATCAAAATTTAAATTTATACAAGACCCCTTCTTCGACTGATCATCGAAGCAGATGACACAGAAACTGTCCCTATGACAACCACCTGTTTGTTCGCAATTCCTAACAGAAAGCTTCTATAAACAAACCCATAACGGACGGCAAAAATGACAAAAAGTCTTTGTTATTTTTTTCCTTCTTTGTCATAACCGTTTTTCTTGATTGCTTTAATGATCAATGTTTTTAACGCTTAAAGTCTATGGTATAATTACGTTCTGGAAACTCATTTAATGAAATGATTATCTTTAGTGCAGTTTTTTTTCATCACTTAATTTCAATTTTATATTGTTTTGTTGTATATTTTTGATAGTTATTCTACAAAGAGAGTACACATTCTGTTATTATGACATGAGCTTTTGTTATCTAATGGTATCACATGAAACGAGTGATTCAAGTACAATAAAGCAATTCGATTTGTTTTCTTTCTTTGGACAATTTGCAAACCTAGTCTTTGTACTTTTACAATACTTAAAAATTGTACATGTATTATTTATTGAATTATGCATTAAAGTTTAATATCTTGAAGTGTTTAGATACAGGACAAATAAGAATTTTTTCACCGTATTGATTTAAATCTTGGTAGAAAAGTAATTCTCAAAGAAACAACGAGGATTGCATACATTAAGGAAATTCTAAAGACAACCGAACTAATTCCTTATTACTTACCTATTGTTAAATTTCATACTCGAGATTCTTTCTATCAAAGAACCCCTTATGTCAATTAATGAGTACTGCATTCTAAATTTAAATATATATCAAAGTTCTGAATTGATGTAGCGTGGAAGTTAGAAGACTCAGATCAGTACAATTTTTAACCTCTCCGGTTCCCTAGGCACTTCAACAGTTACGCTCCTCCTTATTGCCAGAGAGAATCCCCCTTCCTCCTTCAATTCTTAATTTCCCTGTTTTGTCTCGGGAGGAATTTTCTCTTAACTCTCTTTCTCTTTTCCCTTTCTTTGCTTTGGCTGTTTGGATAGTATTTCCACTATCCAATATCTGTGGGCCCGCCGTGTCTTGGACGGACAGTTGTAAAGAAAGGAAAATGGTAAGGTTTGGCCACTCTTGTTCATTTCTTACTTTACAGTATCATGGACCACCCACCCTTTTGTAAATTAATACAGTAAATTAATGAAATCGTTTACAATTACAGTACAGTTAGACCCCGCTTAACGCGGGGTATACGTTCCATCAAAGTAGAGCATAATATGAAACAGCGTTAAACGAGGTTATCTCATCATGTAAATAATGGGGTTAGGGGAAGATGGGTAGAAAATAGGTCAGGTATTTTACCATTAAATTTATCAATTGTGTTTCTTACAACAATAAAACAAAAATTTATTTCTTACAAAAATAGAAACATAATAAACGAATATGCATATAAAATTAAATAAAATCCTAAGTCAGTATGTTTACATTTCAGATCATTCAGTCTCTTCTGTGTATTTCTAATTTTCTGCCATTTTATCAAGAAGGTAGATTGGCTTAATGGCATTTTACGTTCAATTTCGTCGTCAATCCATATAGAAAGTCGTTTTTCCGTTTCCTCTACTGTATTATTTCTAGAACGGGTACTTCTAGTTGCAGTTACCGATGACAGTATTTTTTTTTATTCTTAAGAATGGTCCTTATTGTTGAAGTTGCCAAATTCAATGCAGCACCAATTTGAGATTGACGTTCACCAGTATCTAATCTTCTAATCACTTGCATTTCAGTTTCTAGTGAAATGCTTTTTTTTATGCTTTATTTTCGTATTTTTTATTATCACCCATGATAAAAACTAAAAATCATATTTGTCACTATAGCAATCGTTATATTGTATAAATTTATACTTATAATAACGTCAACAAATGTTTGAAACGATAAAAAATACTTTCGTATAATACCGCCGGAAATAAGAAACACAGATAAACTGCTTCGAATATCGGGAAGCCTAAAGCTGCGTGCTATTTCGGGGAATCCCACAATTCAAATAAAGGGGCGTTAAACCTAAACAGCGTTAAGCGGGGTCTTGCTGTATACAGTATAGTATATTATTGTATGAACTATTTTCAACTTGCTTGTGCTCATCTTTTCCATCGTTTCTCGCCTTTCTGTCTTTTACTTTTCGACATCCTTATTCTTTGTTGGGTCACTGTACAACGAAGGTACAGTACGTTGTGCTTGTTCAACGAGAAAATCATTCATAATATCATTGTAATCGATTTAAATTGCAATATCTTTTTTGGGGCATAGCAACATCACACTGTTAAGCTTTTCATTTTCCATAGTGGATCTCATTTCAGTCTTTACTCTCTTGAGGACAGAAATGCTTCTCTCACGATTCGCTAAGCGGTGGTACATTCGTTGTAATTTTAATTTTTCTCTTTTTTCACCCTCCAGTTTTTTGCGCCCTAGGAACGTGCCTTGCGTGCCTAAGCGGAAAAGTGGCCATGACTAAGATATAAACTTAGAAGATGTCTTCATTTCCTTATGGCAATATAGTAAAAAACCATCGTTAAACGAGAGTAATTGTCATTTGATTCACACTGCGGGGGGGGGACTATTAGCAACGGACCTCGCAATCTGAGCATTAATTAAGTGAGGACGACAATTTATTAAGGTATCCGTCTACGTTCGGAACCATGATTTTAAAAAGGCGCATAAATGGATAATTGTCATGATATTTAGTGTCACTTAGATTAGATTACATGCATAAAATTTTTTTAACATTTTGACAAAAAAATTATTTAAATACAATATTTCGGCTAAAAATTAACTTAGAATAACTTTTTTTCAAAATGTTCTCCCTTTGTGAAAAATGCTTCTATTACAATAATATTTTACCTGTGTATAGCTCAGATCTTTGTACAGAGGTTGAAAAATTCACATTATTTTGAGAGTTACAACACATTGAAATAATTATCGGCGTTTTTTTCTTAAAATTTCTCCCCTCTGTTGTCGTAAAACATGGATAAACCCATTTCTAAATTATATATTTCAAAAATTCTAGTTGAGCCTCTGTACAGAGGTCTGAGCTATATACAGGCAAAAAATTTTATTATGATAAAAGCATTTTTCACTAGAGAATATTTTGAAAATGGGTCATTCTGTGTTCATTTTTTGCCAAAATATTGTACTCAAATAATTTTTTATTGTAATACTATTCTTAAAACAATTTTATATACATTTTCTAATCTAAGTGACACTGAATATCATAAATATTGTCCATTTACACGCTTTTGCAAAATCACGGTTCCGAACGTAGTCGGATACCTTAACACTCCATGTTCCTAACTTCACACCATGCCAGTTTGAAGACTTTCATTTTCTATACATAACCTCCATTGGTGAACAGTGATATAAGGATTCGAAACAATGCCACATACGAGTTCATGACTAGGACGCCACGCTGCCCCCTTTTTGTTCAAATCAGTTCTTCATGTTCTATGCTTTAAAGGGGTGGTTTTACAATTCTGGTATGCGAACCTTTAAGCGTAGGGATAGGCAAAAATTCTTTGAGTATATGTAAGTTGTTCAGAAAAACATAATCAATAATATAAAAAATAAATTCATTTGAAAGGAAATTGAAAAATAAATTAATGAATATCCTACCTTAGGGTTTCTTGGTATTTGTCAATAACCAAGGTATTACCAACCACACCTCTGTTTTACAGTAAAAATTATTTATAATTGGGGGAAATTTTTCATTATCGAACGTATTTTTATTTAAGGATGTTTTCGGTTAATGTTAAAGAACAGGACGCGAATTTGGAACATTTTTTCAGATACAAAAGAAATGAAAAATTAATATGATATTTTGGCTTCACTATCCTTTAGAAACCAGCATTTTTTATCATACTTCCCTTTTTTAACATAGTTGATTCATTTTTTCTGGTATAAAATGTATTTCGCGTTTTTTCTCCTATACCTGAATGTTAAACGGGCTATGCCTTCCCGTATTAAAATGAAAAAGAAAGTATTCATGGAATATTTTGAAATTTTTAAAAACACTATATTGTTAACAGAGACACGAGCTATAATTCTACAAATTTCCATGGGAATAGAGGCATTTTTCTGTCTGAAAATGTGCTTCGCGTTTAGTTCAAGCGCTCATACTTTTACCGAAAACAGCCTTAAAAAAATCATCTTTGTAGATATGTGTTATAACAACATTGATATTAAAGCATTAATTTTCTTATAAATAATGTTTGTATTATTTAACACAAAGTGAAGAGCTCAAGAAGAAAACGCTAGCAACAATTTGACTATCATGGTCAACCGAGTGTATATCTGAATTGTTCCAAATATTTTCCCATATTTTATGAATTAGATATTATATGTGTATATATTTCTGTACCTACATGGCACAAATGTCCCCTTAAGAAAACAATGAACTTTGTAATTTTAAACCCCAATTAGATGTCGAAGTCTACATCTGAACTGATATCCCCCTCTTCAGATTCCCACCGCACTATTATAAGAACTTTGAGTCACAAAATGTTTATAAAAGATTAATTTCTCCGTTCGATAATACTTGTTTGTAGTTGAGGTATTCTAACCTGCGATACCTGCAGTTACAAGCTCATTATTCAACCAACAAAATTACACCCACTGAATACATTTCCATACAAAAATAAAGGCTTTTGATTAAAAGTATGAGCTTAAAATTATAACAGAAAACATACGCAGTATATAATGAAAGTATTTTTTTATTATTTTAAACTTACATCACTTAACAAAAAGAAATAAAATAGTTAAAAACTTAAGTTTATTTCTAATTGAACACATTAAAAAGGAAAAGCAGGTATTAATGAACACAATCAAGCATATACTTTATCCTACTAACAGAAAAAACTTAATTTTCTGTTAGGGATACAAAATACTGTTCATCTAGGTAAACACATTTCTTCCATCAAGGTATTAACTTTTAAAAAGTTGTTTGTCGTGCTGGCCTATTCTTGAGAAATATAAAGTTCAATTCTAAAATACATTAACTATGTATATAAGAATACTTAAAAACATTTGTATAATATGAACCATTTTCTGTATAAAAAGGAATTCCAATAACGTTATAAATATTTAAAAGAAAAAGAAAATTCCTTTGAAAGAAAATTGTCTTATTTTTAAAAATGATATTTTATTTATTTTTAATTGAAAGAAATCCAAAGAAATAGAAGCTAGAAATCTTATTATAAATTCATGCTTTTGATATCTTCACTTGTTGAAATCCAACATGTAAAAACGAATTTTTCATATTGAGGAATATTACATAGTATAATCATGAAAAAAAAAAACTTCATATATATTAGTATGCTACAGAAAAAGGCTATATATTACTGATAAATACTATCTAAATAGGTATATATACATGAATACATGTACTTTATACGATATACATAAAAACAATCCTGTTTTATTGAAATGCCGGCCTTTATTGTTGACGTGTAATGACCTCATTTGGTATATTCACACACAAACGTTGAAAAAAATATTCTCTTATAAATCTAGAATAATACTATATTCAACTACGAACAAAAATACGATAATTTTTAGCGAAAAATTATTTGCATTTGATATATGCAAAATGTTAGGTTAATACAAGAGAATAGATAGAAGAAACGCTTTTCCATTAGAAAATAATTTTTTAAAAAATTATTTAAATGGGAAAAAACATTTTTCTAAATAAATTTCTTTCATTCATTGATTAATTTTATAATTCATTATTACACGTTTCTTTACTAAAAACTTGCAATTTTGTTTCATTATACATTAATTTTCTTCACTTAATGACCTTTTCTTTCTTTTATTATTCACTAATTTTCTTTATTAAATAAATTTCCCTTCATTTTATATATTATACATTACTTTATTCATTTAATGACTTTCTCGTTATTTAACCAAAAAATATTATAATTACACAGCTTTCTACTTTATTCATTAATTTGATTACCACTTTTTTACTACCGTATTACTTGTGTTTTAATTAAATAACTTTTTAACTTATTAATTAGTAGCTTTATATATCCCATTGAAAGAATTAAGAAAAGTTCTGATGAATAATGAACCATAAAAAAAAGATCAAATATTGGTTCTGTTTACTTAAAACGGACATAGAAGAGAATGTCATAAGCAAATTCTTGTAGAAAGAAGGAAAGAATTTAAAACAATAATATGAGCTTTCATTTTTTCTAATTATTTTCTTTATCTCATCTTAAAAATAATCTTTGAGCAGACTTTTCTTGAAAATAATATGATCCATTACGATATTAAACCTTTATACTTGTTATGTCCAATTTACCTCTGTTGTAGATTACTGAACAGATACACAAATGCTTTTAATACATAACACAAGCTAATATTTACTATTTATATAAATGCAAAATTCCCCTACATGGTTAACTTTTCACATTCCTGAAGTAAGACTAAATCAATTTTACTTTCTCTGTCTTTTCAAAAATAATCTCAATAAATTTTATCATTGTTGACGCTCTTCTGGGAAAAACAAACATGCAGGTAAAATTCGTCAGTAACCCCCGTAGAAAGTTACTTCGGTAAGAGGGGTTGTGTTTCATTTGTCTCTTCTGTCGGTTGACGACGAATATTGATTACTTCTTCTTTTGGTGTCAAGACAGCACCTGTGAAAGAAAGACGATATTTAAAATGAGTTATTAGAAAGCAGAAAGATGTATTTTAAAATTTATTTACAAAGGACGAATTTAAAGTTTTTCTATTTAGAATTATTTATAAAGAAGATATGAAAGAGATCTTATTAAGAAACATTTCTAAAAGAAAAGTTGAAATATATCATACTTAGAATTTACTGTAGCAAAAACAAAGATTAAATGGAAAGTATTATACTTTTACATAATTTAACTTTTTGCTTGGGGCATATAAAAATTATACAATTCAGAATATAATACTTTTATTGACTTAAAAAATATCGATCTTTTTTTTTATCACGAATATATTTTCAAAAATATTTAGAAACTTCAGCATAAGCATGAGTTTATCATTTTCTGTTGAAAATTTGGGTATAAAATTTTCAGAAACTTTTTATCATCACTCTATTTGTAAAACTGTATAAATTATAGAAAACTACAAAAATAAAATAAGGTTAATCAAATCAATTTTTTTCATTTGACAGACATCGCTGAATATAAAATTTTAGAAAGTTCGATGTAAATACATGGAATTCTCAATTTTCCACAGAACATTTAAATTTTCCATTTTAGAGAAGGGGGAAGAGAAAATTCAAGGTAATGTTTATTTATCACCGAAAAGAAAGCTTTACTTTTATTCAATAAATCTCATAAAAACCAAATACAGGCACTGATTCTGAGCTACTACCAAATGAAGAGGTTTAAGATACCTTATTTAGAGTTTCTTATATAAAGAAAATAAAGTTTTAAAAAATCGTTTTTATAGAAGGTTTTAGTCATTGGTTACCTAAAAAATAAATAAAAAAACAGGCAATAATATCGAGTATTTATTCGAAAAAAAAAAACGTTTTGTAGACATTTGGCAACATACAGTATTTCCCCCAAAATCTGGCATACATCCAATAAATTTTTAAATGCAACCTGGAACATCGATAGCTTACCTGACAACAAATGAGAAGCATTATTTTTTTCAATTAGATAAATCACTTTTTTACAGAAACCTTGAAAATAGAAACCATGTCTCCAAGTAACACACTGCACTTTATCACCCACCACACATTCAAAAGTAAAAAAAAAAATATAACTTACATCCCAAAGTAATGTCTCTTTTTCTTTCACACATGATTTACTGTCAATGGTTACAAACATCTGTTCGGAAACATACACACTCAGGTTTTTAAATAAAATTAAGTAAAACTGGAATGCAGACAATTGGCAACAACATACATTTAAAGGTTAAGAAAACGCACGGCAAAAAAAATCATATTTAATATACTATTTATTAATGAGGGGATAAAAGAAATCATTTTAAGATCATAGAAATAGAGCATATTTTTTTAAGTCGCCTAAGAAGTAAAAACAGAGAAAACTATCCTATTTTACTTCTAAAGAGGATGTGAAAAACATATTAAGAGATTATTATAATTAAGGCAGCGTTTCTCAAACTGTGGGGCGTGATAACTCTACAAGGGGGGCGCGAGGATATTAAAAAGTCGAAAACAAAAGATTATTTAAAAAAATTATTAATTTGCTCAAAGTAAACTAACAAAATACATTCTGGCATAATAAAAAATAAAATACACATTTATACTAATATAATACACTTATAAATGTATCAGTACTTCACAATGTATTTTATAAGTATTTGAACAATATTAAGTTAAGAGCAAGTTTAATAATTACCAGTGACATCATGGACTTGTCATATATACAATTATAAACAAAAATTAACACTTTTGATAATTTGTATGGTTTATAATTACTCCCTAAACTGCCGAGATTAAAATTAAGTTAAACGGTTATACGGTACTCTCCCCAATGCCAATGTTTTTTCATGTAGGCGCTCGTATGAGATGTATTGGAGGAGGGGCGGGGGGAAAAAGAGGAATAAAGAAGCAAATCCTCTGAAATACATAAATCCTTCGCAAACACTGTTAAGTTAATTTTATTGCATTACAAAGCTTTCGGAATAATTATATGGATAGAAGTTCACAGAAAAGATCGTACTTCGGAAAGACGTATATATACGTCCGGGTCAATTAATACATTGGCTGACCAAGACGTTTATATACGTCGGTGGGATTTAAGAGGTTAAAGTCGTATTGTAGTTTTAGCATCAAAGCATAGTGTTACTGAATTCAATATATTGTTATCGTATGAAGAAAGGCGGGCGCGATGGAAATTATAGCTGAAAATTGGGTCGCAAGAATCAAAGTTTGAGAAGCACTGAATTAAGGGACTTAAGATTTCTGTCTTATAAAAGAAAAGAAAAAAAATTGTATTTGGAGGTAATAATAATTCAAGATATTGAATAATGATTAATATTACTTATAAGGCTCTCTCTCTCTTTCTAACCTAATTATAAAAGTAACTCTGAAAGCATTGGCGTAACGAATAATGTTAGGGCCCCCCTGCAAACCCAGGTTTTGGGCTTCAAGTCCAAATACGTACTTGGTATCCGTCCGGCTTTGGGTCCTCTAGGATCCTTCCCCTTCTCCCCACGATGCGAGGGTTGTTGGGGTATATGTTACTCCACTGTGTGAGTGATATTTGGAGCTACTTTTAACAGATATTTTAGAAACTATAAATTGAGTGATAGTTGATAAAAGATTACCGTTAGAAGTTGACTGTCTCTCTCCAAGATTGGCTGGTAGAAGGGTTACTATGACAATACTTGCAATGATTCCTACTCCTCCCACTCCGTAAGACATGACATTTCTATAATACCAATCACAGTCCTTGCACAGAACTCTGCAAAAATAATAAAAATATAAATTTATAAATTGACATGACTTAGTTGATTTTTTTTTCACTTTGCTAATCATAAATATTTGGCTAATTTTTTAGTTGTTCAGTAGTGTTCTTTAAAATACTTGAAAAAATATACTTATTTCATTTTCCTTTTTCAATTCCTACTTTTAGCTCACTCACTCTCTATATATTTATAAATTTATCTTGTTCAAATTTTCAATCGTTAGTAAAATACTTTATATTCATCCATTCAAAGTAGGAATAGACTTAAGGTATCCGACTACGTTCGGAACCGTGATTTTGCAAAAGCGTATAAATGGATAATATTTATGATATTAAGTGTCCCTTAGGTTAGAAAATGTATATAAAATTGTTTTAAGAATATTATTACAATAAAAATTATTTAAGTACAATATTTTGACAAAAAAGAAACATAGAAGGACCCATTTTCAAAATGTTCTCCTTTTGTGAAAAATGCTTCTATTATAATAATATTTTGCCTCTATATAGCTCAGACCTCTGTACAGATGAAATGTAGATGAAATATTAACGAAAGTTACCTTACTGTCCTTCGCAATAGTCCCCTCCCATAACTATACGCCCCTGAGATCTGCTATACATGTCCTGAAAACTTTGCAGGAAGTCTTCTTTTGGGATGGAGTTCAAAAGCCTCGTCACGTTTCGTTGGGTGTTAGAAATATCAAATCTCTTTCCTTTCAAAGCAAGTTTGAATCGTGGGAATAGGAAGAGTTTGGGGATGGAGATCTGGAGAGTATGGTGGTGGGGGGGTTTGCACTCCCCCTCCCTTTTTTTTCCAGAAATTTTTTGACGATATTGGCTTTGGGGGTGGATTGTGAACGAAAAATCATGAACTTTTTTGTATTATGGGGCGTACCCCTGCGTGAAAGTTTAATGAAAGGATAAAATTTTTCCTACCGCACATTTATCAGCATTCCCTCATGGGAAATTTCTTGTGGATAAGTTTTGACGTCAAAAAGGTGATGAATCATTTTGAGATGGGGTTGTTTTTCTGGTATTTTTCCGACGAGGTAAAATAGGGGGAAGCCATTCCATGCTTTCCGTTTCGTTTCAGGATCGTACCTGGAAAACCAAAACATAGGGGCACCAGGTAGTTTCTTTCCATGTTTTTCCAAGCAAAACAAAACTTTTAAAATTTATGGTTTTTCCTTTTTTTTTTCTCTCAGTTAAGAACCAACTCACAAACAAGATTTTGCAAAACAACCTTACACGGAAAACAAACCCCTGAAATAAACAAAAGGGAGGAAAAAAAATAGTCAACACCTGCCACCTTTAACCACGCTTCATTGCAGCGTTTTGTTTCGCCAGTGTTGCCAGATGGTCGTTCTGACTTCATTCCGAGCTTTTTTTTCAGAGGTTGTGTAATGAAAAGATATATTCCTTTTTTGGGGAATTGAAATACGGTAGTCGTGGTAATTCAAAATTTTGGAATTTAAACAAATCATACTTATTTAAATAATTTTAATATTAATAAAAAAGAATAGAGCATCTTCTTTCCTTTATTCAATAAAAATCCCCTTTTCCACATACAAATACAAAAAAAACGAAAAAAATGTAATAGGGAATTAATCACATTTCAAGTGAAGGAAATATTATTGTGTTTTTTTATATAAATGACGAAATTTTTAAGAAAATGTTTCTACCGCTGGGTCACAGTAAGCTATTTAAAATTTTTTTTTCTAGGAAAAAATAAATCATGGATTTTAACCATTTGATGTGAAAAAGAAATGGGGTATTTAGAAGTATATCGAAATACATATGTAAATACAAAACATGAAATTTATTCAGGAAACTGCTCATTCAGATGACAAAATTAGAATCGAAAGTGAAAAAACATTAATGCTCTTGCGCTAAAAAAATCATAGCATGTCATTTTTGTACACTTCTGCAAATTATTTTTTTTCGCAAAGGGAAAAAAATCATAAGAACTCCGCAGATTCTGAAAGATCATTCCGCAATGCCATTTGCCTTGTCCCAAAACTCATTGCGCCGTACACGAAAACGCCACTCTCCGAAAAGAAAGTTTATTTTTGAAGTATGAACCCTTTGTATTATTAAAGGAACAGTTCATTATTCTACAAAATTTGAATACAAGGAAGAAGAGTTTACTGGGAAAAAATTGAATAACACGTATTAAAACGAAATCGATATATTTTTTCTTGAAAAAAAAAGGGACTAACCATCCTGTGATGACCATGTCGTGCCGGTTCCGCGTGTAGGGTGTGGGATTATCAAAATGATGAGACATAATAATTTTAATACAACTTTTTTTTAAGAATAACTTATATTACTTAAATTCTAATTTGACAATTTTAATTAAAGTGAGAGTCAACCCAAATTAAATCACGTATTCAAATCAGATCACGCAACTAGATCCTTTATTCAATTATCATTAATAACCCTATGCATCTAATTATTATATCTAATATTACCTTTTTCAGTTCTCCTTCCTTTACCAAAAAAGGTACCCAAAACTTTTCGAGACCCCCTTCTTTTCTTAGGTTTTATTCCCCAAAAACTATGGACCTTCCCCTTACCGAAGTTTTTCCACTAAGCTTTTCCCCTATGTCAGAAAAATTCCACACTACTATCTCTAAGTTTGCCGCGCATATTTCTAAGCTTGCCACGCTATTGATAAAATCTTCCCAAAATTATCTCTGGCCTGCCACGCTATATCTTATCATCAAAGCTTTTTCCCTTTTTATAGTAAATCTCATTTGCAAATATCTTTGTTTTTTTTTGGTTTTGGGGTTGGAAAATTTTTCCATTAATCGTGGCCGTCAAAGAACATAGGGTTATGTTAACAGAAAGACGCGAGAACGTCAAAACCCCCCACCCAAGAAAAAACGTGATTTATTTAAAGGGTTCTCAATCCCCTTAATAAATTACGTTCTAAATCTCTATTTCTAAATTTCTTCGTTTTCTGAGTTTTATTTAAATTTTAATCTTAAATCCTCATTTTATTTTTTATAATTTCCAATATTTTTTTGACTTTAATTTTTCATTGCAATTTTAATCTTAAATTTTAACTTTAAAATTTCCAATATTTATCTTGATTTTAATTTTCATTACTCATCTTAGAATTAAATTTTAATATTCAATTTAAATTTAAACCGGGACGTAAATTTTACTCCAATAACTGGGCCAACATTAATAATTACTGTTTTTTATGCCCCCACACATTCAGTTACTTAAAATATTTATACATTTAAATATTTAAAACAAATATTCTGGGTGCGCAGACCAACCACTCATATAGCGGGAACTTTCGCCCCCTTCTTGTTAATAAATTCTATACTTTTCAAGTTTTTTCAGGTCAGTCCCCCTGAAATGAAAACTATTTGATCTCTATTTCCATAATATAATCAATTTATATATTATTTATATATCACAATAAATTTTCCTCTCCACCCCCACATCTGGTTTCAAAAAAAAATCCCCAATGAGCCGCGCACTTTTATTATTGTTATGCCTTGACTACGCCTTTTTCCCTAACCAGTGCCTATAAACATAACAATACAAAAACATATATATATACCCATATTATACAATTACAAACATTTTTCAATAAACTATTATAACAAAAAACCAAAGGAATTTTCGATTCACGAAATACATCGAAGCAAAAAAATGTGTGATTAAAAATTTTTTTTCCCAAAAAAATTTTTAACAAGTAAAAAAGTTCCAAAATTAAATGAACACTCATTGTAGTGTTTGATTTTGGTTTTAAAATTTTTAACCCAGAGACTTCCTTCTTGCAATAATTTTCCGACCACTTTTTGGGAAGATCAAAAAAAATGAAACAATACAACCTGATTTTTTATGTTTTCCCAATTCACGTTCAACGATGAGGTGTCATCACTCTTTTTTCCTCGGTTGTACAATTTCTTGTTGTAAGGCTTGTAATCTCCTTGTCGCCCTTTTTCCGATTTCCCCAACTTGCCTTGGCTGGTCGGGGTTCTTCTGTTCTCCGTCGTGGCCTTAGATGTATCTTGCTTCATCAAATTTCAGTGCACTCTTTTTTGTTCCTTTTCCTGCTTCTAGAAATGTACGGGATGACATTTGTTTTTATTATTATTATTTTTCCCCCTTTTTTTTGCCACTTTCTTTGTGGTCCACTTGCCCCCAACACCTGATTTTTTAATACCTATTATATTTAAACCTTTTGTTTTATTTTCATTCCCTAATGAACTAGGTAGTGATCTGACCAGTGATTTTTTTTTATGGGTCCTCTCTGTTTTTTTATATTGATTTGATTGGTTACCAACCCTTTTTGCCTCAACCCACCACCGCAGTTTTTTTCTTCCCCATATTGTGACTCATTTAACCTTGGGTATTTTTTCCGAAGTACTAGTTTGACTTGATCTTATACTTTTTGGGGGATACCTGTTTTAATTCGACCTCGTCACATTTCCTATGACGATATTTTCATTTGATCTCGTTAACTGTTAATTTTTTTTCCTGATTTCCATATTACAATATTATTAAAATTTTAATTTTAAGACTCTATAAGGTCCCTAAAATTTTTTGTTTAAATTTGCGCATACTTTGTTAGCTGCTGAACTTACAGGGTGTGTTTCCAATAAGACCCAATCATTACCTTTATTTTTTTGTCTTTTCTACGTCTATTATAATATTTTTCCCACCCTTTTCCTTTTTAATTTTTTTGTCTTATCAGCTTCTTTAAAGCTTTTTTTTATCTTGAATTTTTAATTTTTTAACTTTCCGATATCATAACTGTTTTTTAAATGGTATAATCAATTTTCGACCTAAAAATAATTCGGCCCGGGGGTTTTTTTTCCCCTTGTTTCATTCACCGCTTAAGAATGCGTAAGCAAAAAAAATTTTTACCCAAGTATCGTGTTGATCATTAACATAATTTGCAAACATTTGCCAAACCGATTAACTTTTCAGTCCGATTTGCGTGGTCGATATGCAACAGTCTTCACATGCCTTATCCTAATCTTTTATTATGCTCAAAAATCTCGGATATAAATTGGGACCATTATCACTTTTAAAGGGGGCCCCGCGATATAAAGTTATCAAAAAAAATCCCTATTATACGAGATGAGGCCTTTTAAAGGGATAATTTCAGCCCATTTGCTGAAATGTCGGTTATTTCAAAATATAGCGGTTACGTCTTATTCTCGATATAGGGTTGGGCCCAATAAATCTAACGTCACTATCTCATTCGGATAATTTGATATAATTGATTTAACCGACCAGCTGGTAACGCGTTTTATAGTTATTAACGGCCCTATGGCATGTGAACATATTGATCAATAAATTTCTAGTACGGGGAAAAAACAAACGTCCCCAATTTTTTTGAAAGTTTTAAATCTGCCTAAGTTCCAGCGTTTGGGTCATGAAATTCTCTCATTATTTCATTCCTTAAAGATTTTGGGAAATTTTCACGCATTTCACCTAATGACGTTGCGTTTTGAAAAATAATAATCCTTCAATTAAACGGAAATCGGGACCACCCCACATATCGTTGCATTAACCGGTTATTTTCCGGGTTTTTTAAATATCTTTTATGGCCCCAAATTTGGGGATTTTTTGCCGTTTTTTGTTCCCGAAATAAGTACCAAATCCTTATTTGGAAATTAATTTTATCACCAATTTTATTTTTCATATGCTTTTTCGGTAAAAAATGTAGCCACCATGTTTTTAAATTCATTTCTGACCCATTAACTGAAATTCCCCTTTTTTTACCTTATTATCTTCAACCAGTGAATTTTTAATTTTCAACGATTTCGATCGAAATCTAAAACGATTTTTTGGAAAATTTTAAAACTTTCCCAGAATACATGGGACTAAATCTTTCAGCACATGAAAAGACCAATTTCTTTTCGAATTGTCTGATGTGAATTTTAATTTACGATCCCCCTGTTTTGGCATTTCGCACCCTGTGCTGTTTTTACCGGGGTGCGATTTTTTTAAATTTTCTTATAGAAAAATATTTTCTATATACTTTTTCCCATATAAATGTTTTTCGCCCCGGGGTTCCCCTGGGGTTTCAAAAATGTGTTATTTAATAAAATAGGGAAAGGGGGGAAATTCTACGGGTGATATACATATCGGAGAAAATTAATTGTCTCTCTTGCGACATCCCTTGAGGTTGATCATTAACCTTTTTAAAAATTTAATCGTCCCCTTTTGGGCCTATCGCCTGATTGAAATTTTCACTGAACCCATTTCTACGGTCCTCTATTAAAAATTTTCATTTCGCCCCTTTTGAAATGAGTAACCCCTTTTGGGAAACTTTGATCATTATTTTGAAACCTATTCCTCTCGAACCCCTATTATTTTGACGGGTATTTCGTAAGATTATTTTTCGTTATTTGGTTGCCTTATTTCAGAATTCCTCCCGTTTCTACCATTAGCTTCGAAATTAGGGGATCCTATGCGCATTTTGACCTCCTTTCTATATTATCGTTCTGATAACCCCTTTTTTAATTTGCAAGAATATTTTCTTCGAATTTAGCCAAGACCAAAAGTTGTATCGTGTTTTTTTGGATTGCGCACTCCACATAGTCTTGTACCTGTGGTTCGGTCGAACTAAAAAAATGATCCACTAATCTGCTTGGGGCATTCCCAATTCTAAACTTTTTTATTTTTAGTAATCTATACACAAAATCAGTAAACCTGATTTCTTCCCCTGGATGCATAAAAATCCACTTTTTTCTTTTTTTGACCCCGGGAAAGCCTTCAATTCAGTTTTTAGCTGCGCAAAACCGTGGCTGTATTTTTTCACTAACAACGAACCAAAATCGAATACCCAAACTTGAGCCCTTCCTGAGATGACTTTTTAAAATACGACAGATTACTTGGGATTTCAAATAACTGTTTTTGTTATCTATACACTCTATAAATCTGCAATTTTCCGACCCGGCATTTCAGGTAGAACCGTACTTCCACCTACATTACCTAACCCAGAATTAAATACGTTCGGGCGCCATTGCGACATAGCCATCCTGTGATGACCATGTCGTGCCGGTTCCGCGTAAGCTAGAGGTGTGGGATTATCAAAATGATGAGACATAATAATTCTTAATACAACTTTTATTAAGAATAACTTATATTTACTTAAATTCTAATTTGACAATTTTTAAATTTAAAAAGTGAGAGTCAAGCCCAAATTAAATCACGTATTCAAGTCAGATCACGCAACTAGATCCTTTATCTCAATTATCATTAATAATCCTATGCATCTAATTACTTATATCTAATATTACCTTTTTCAGTTCTCCTTCCTTTACCTAGAAAATGGTATCTATAAACTTTATAAACGATGATTCCAACTTCTTTATCTTAGGCTTCTATTCTTTCCCAAAACTATCGGACTGCTAACTCTTGATCCGCAAGATTTCACACTAAGCTTTGTCACGCTATCGATCAGAATAATTCCACACTACTATCTCTAAGCTTGCCGCGCTATATCTCTAAGCTTGCCACGCTATTGATCAGAATGCTTCCACAATACTATCTCTGAGCCTGCCACGCTATATCTTATCATCAAAGCTTCTATCCTTTTATAGTAAATCTCATTTGCATAATATCTTTGTTTATCTTCTTGGTATTGGGTTGGAAAAGTTTTGCCATTAATCGTGGATGTCAAAGAACATAGGAGTTATGTTAACAGAAAGACGCGAGAGACGTCACAAAATAATTCAAATATATTTTAAAAAAATAATGAAATTTCGAGTTGTAGATGACTTAAAGTGTTTAAAGATGTGCAGTCGGACCTCTTTTTAATGAAGTCGCTAAATCCCAAAAAAGAGTTCGTTTTATGTAAAATTCGTTAAATAGAGAGATTCATTTTTCAATATACTTTAAAAATCATATAAAATAGATTTTAAATTAATAAACACTATATATTATTTAAAAAAGTAATTATTCACACTTTTTTTGAAAATTAATATTTATTCATTTGTATATCTTACCCACCAAAAAGAAATCTGGAAGGAAAACAAGAAAAAAAATTGTCACTGTATTTTCAACTTTGAAAAATAATTTTATATTAAAACTAATGAGAGAGAATTTTTAACGACATCTTCTAATTTTAAGCCTGCAAGTAATTTTAAACGTACATTGTATTATAACCAATAATTTTAAGCATACACACTACCACATGCATCCTTAAATTTAATTACCTATAAAATCTGTTAGTTTTGTTTGAAAAATAATAACCATCTCATTGCTCTAGGTGAGTTAGGTACCTTGTAAAACCAATTCAAGTTCACTGATTACCATAAAATGTGCAAAAGGGAGAATAATTTGAAAAATGACCTGAAATATTTTAAAAATAGGGAGAGAAAAAGTTCGTGAGATAGAAAATGCACTTCGCTAATTGGAGGTTATTTTACAAAGAAAGTAGTAAAATGTTTTTGGTTCCAGGTAAAAGTTCTCAAAACAGAGAAATTCGTAGGTTCATTATATGGAGGTAAGACTAATTTTTTTTTTTGCAGTATGTTTTTAAAATTTTACTCTTAAGGTATCTGACTACGTTCGGAACCGAGATTTCAAAAAAGCGCATAAATGGATAATTTTTATGATATTTAGTGTCACTTAGATTAGAATACCTGTATAAAATTGTTTTAAGGACATTTTGACAAAAAAAATTATTTAAATATGCTATTTCGGCAAAAAATTTACTTAGAATAACCTTTTTCAAAATGTTCTCCTTTTGTGAAATGTGCTTCTATTATAATAATATTTTGCCTGTCTATAGCTCAGACCTCTGTACAGAGGCTCAACTATGATTTTTCAAAAATTCACATTATTTTCAGAGTTACAACCCATTGAAATAATTATCGGCGTTTTTTTCTTAAAATTTCTCCCCTCTGTTGTCGTAAAACATGGATAAACCCACTTCTAAGTTATATATTTCAAAATTCTAGTTGAGCCTCTGCACAGAGGTCTGAGATATATACAGGCGAAATATTATTATAATAGAAGCATTTTTTTTCAAAAGGAGAATATTTTGAAAATGGGTCATTCTATGTTCATTTTTTGTCAAGATGTTGTACTTAAATAATTTTTTATTGTAATATTATTCTTAAAACAATTTTATATACATTTTCTAATCTAAGAGACATTAAATATCATAAATATTATCCATTTATACGCTTTTGCAAAATCACGGTTCCGAACGTAGTCGGATACCTTAATTTTTAAAAAATATGTAAACTTTTTTTGATTTAATGCTTAAGTGGCTTAATTACAGCCTCGTGACCGGCGTGTCATGAGTTTGAGGCTAGTTCCATTAAGACCCGCCGTGTGAGGGATTGATACATGTCAATCCTATCAAAGTTCAAAGTCCTTCGATCCGACGCGATGTGGAAGTTTAAAAAGGAGGGGAGGGGGAGATGACAGTTCAGGTGTCGTCCTTGACATTTGACTGAGGTTCCCGAAATTACACGATTCATCTCCAGTATGCTTTATAGAGTGGCTTTAATAAATACTCACTAATACTTTCATAAATGTACCTGCTTTCAAATTTTTTTTAGGAATAAATCAAGAAATATCTCCCAAGTCAGCATTTTTGTTTTTGCTACTACCATTAAAAATGTACAAGCATCTAAAAATAAATTTTGAGTGCTCATGTTAACAGGAAAAATATTTTCAATTTTTTGAAATAATTAAAAAAAATTTTTTTTTGCTATTTTTTTTAAAAATTTATTTGTGCTTAAAAACAAAACGAAATTTACAAGCAAATTAAATTTTACATTTTGGTATTGTTCATCAAGAATGTCTTAAGGCATGAGCCAACCGGATACAGGCCCGCAGCCTCGCCCTCAGTGGGGGGCCTCGTTTCGATCTCGACTCATCCTTAATAAGATCATCATCCCTTATTCTTAATGGTCTAATACAGGGTGCTTCTAAAAGAATATCGGAGTTTTAACATCTTATAGTATTCATTACATATAGCATATTAGTATTATTCATGCAACGAATGAAAGAGCAACTGAAACAGTTTTGTTTGCTGGCATGTGTGCGCATGTGCGCGAAACGTATGCTAATTTTTCCCCCTTTTTACCGATCAACACGCGCTATTAGAAAAATGGCGACGAGTAAACAAAAAGCGTTTTGTATTCCTTAGTTTGTAAAGACAGAATCTGCCATTATTGTGCAACGAACGTTCCGTATTAAGTTCGGTTGTCAACCTCCAAATGATAATAGCATTCTTAAGTAGTTCCATTGTTTTGAAACAACTGGTTGTCTTTGTTAAGGGACGACCAAGACTGTAACTGGTAACCAACTGTAACTGGTTCTGCCTATCTGGATGCTCTACAACTATGGCTATTTTCTCAATTGGAAGAAAGTGAACCAAATAAGTTCATTTGGCAGCAAGATGATGCACCGCCTCACTGGCATCTCTCAGTACGCGAATGGTCAAATATCACTGTACCCAACCAATGCATTGACCCAAAGAGCCTCCCGATAAAGCTTGTATCGTATGGCCTCCACGTTCACTCGGTCCCGGTTTTATCTGAGGGGGTTCATAAAGGATTGTGTGTGCGTTTCTCCGCTACCAGTTGACCTTCCAGACTAAAGACACATGATTGAAGTAGCTGTTGCAAGAATTACCTCAAACACACTTTAAAAAGTTTGGGATGAACTCGCCTATCGATTAGATGTGCGCCGTGTGACGAATGGGGCTCACATGAAATATTTGTAAACTTTTAGGTAAAACTGCTTCAATTACTCTTTCATTCAATGTATGAATTATACTTGTAAATTATATGAGATGAATACGAT
Source organism: Trichonephila inaurata madagascariensis (assembly GCA_019973955.1). NCBI lineage: Eukaryota > Metazoa > Arthropoda > Arachnida > Araneae > Nephilidae > Trichonephila > Trichonephila inaurata. Next base: position 138,253 of record BMAV01008583.1, read on the forward strand.
AAAGCGTTAAATCTCCAATATTCTTTTAGAAACACCCGGTTTTATTCCCGTACATATCCTAAAAAAGGGAATTCCAAACTGCATGTCAACTGGTAAAAGTAGCAAGACTATTATTATGTGATGACCGTTGTCCGTGTCTAGGCCTAGGCTTAATACCATAAGCACCCATTCAATTCATTTAGTCGAAATGCGGATATCGGTTGAGCCGGCTTAAGCTTAGGGTTGTGAGATTATGAGTCATGCATATATATTTGTTTCCAATTGCCGTTTGTACAAGCATTTGACAATTCATGATATATACTGTCTATTTTTAAACATCACAGGGAGGGCCTACTTTTGTATTGGGGCCCAGAACCTCAAAAAATCTTAAGACGTCCCTGTTGTTCATTTTTTGAATTCCAATAAAATTGTCTTTCTAGATGGGATATGTTACATATACGAAATTTTTTTTTCATTGTCTTACAAAAAATTAACACTAGAAAATAAAAACTTATTTCTTTACAGAAATGTTTACTCTTATATTCATTAGCAAAGCATTTTTATTCTTGTGCGTGTGTGTGCCATGTAATATTTTATCAAGTTATTTTTCAAAATAGTAAACAAGATTTCATGCTGCTTCAAAATGCATTTTTGAGTTTCCATGGATACAAATTTATCGATAAATGGTTCCTGCTAATCATTCAAACATACTGAATCAAAACTGAATTTTTTAAAGACAACAAAAATGGCGTTCAAAACACAGAAATAACGAGAAATACGCTTTTAAATGTAATGAAAATGTTATCCAGAATGCTCTTTTTTTTCAGCTTTTGAGAATCTAGTTCAACGTTGTGATTTTTAAAAGGCAGTGGATAATTATTTAAATAATGGTTTCTAAAAAAAAAAATGTGTGTGTGCGTCTAAGATCATAAAAAATTATTTATAGTTTAATAATGGGGCAATATACTTTGTTTATACAATTCATAGAATTAATACAAATTTAGCTTATTTGAATAGACAAGTTTCATAATAAGAATTTGTTTTTTAGTCTAATAAAACTATTTTAAGATTCAAGCAAAGTCTCTTTAAATCACATTAACGTGTAGGCGTAGTTTCATAAAGACGTGCTAAATTGTGGAAAGAAGTTTCTGATTATTTAAAATTAATTTATTTAAAAGTAAGAGATTATTTGTAAATTCTTTTAAATGTATACTGCATATATAGCAATTCAAAGTTCTTCAACTTTAATCATGTTTAGACATTAATGATACCAATAAATGCCAATAGTGCCAAAGTTACTTAAATGCATTTTTAATTGCATCAGATTGCTATTAAACGGTGTACAGTATTTAAATAAACAATATAAAATTTAAAACTTCAAATTAAGTATTTATGATTAGTCTAAATTTTACTTGTGATTGGCTAAAAGAACACAAAATCTTAGGGATGATTGAAAGTATATACACATAAATTGATTTATAAAAGAATTTGTTTTTAAATTTTTTATAAGTGTCTTAAGTTTTTTAACCTTGTAATAATTGGCTGTAATCGTTTTCTTCATTCTTCAATTAAGTTTAAATCTTATTCTAACCATTACGGAATCTTGGAGGATGATACGAAAATATATTTCCTTTTACAAAACAATGTGTGCCAGAGACGGAATTGATGACATGTAATGGATAATTTCCTTTTTCCTTCTCAATAACATACCTCTAAATGCTTACATATTCAGTCATGTTATAAATGTAAAGCCATGGATAGATTGATAGTAAAATGGGAAACACAGATTTGTTTTTTTTTTTTTGGGCTAGACATAAAAAAACTGCCATTTACAATTATCAAATGTGTGCATAATCTCCTTATGCAGTCAAGTTGCATATTTTCGTTTATACTTTGAGTTAATATCCAAATGATGACGAACATTGTAATTTTGAATCATTCTCAAGGGACGCGAAAGTGGCATCTTTGGTCTTAACCTTCCTCTTCAAACTTTCATACTGTGGTAAAACTTTCTAGAGACCTGCCTCCACTCAACGTTGCTGTGTGGACTTCTTTGTGGATCCCCACACGTGGATTGGCACCTGCAACTTTAAAATTATTGCCCGGTCTTATCTTGGATCTCCCCGGCAACCTTTGACACGACGAGAGACCCCTTTCCGCCCACTAGCCGGATGTAACTGGAAGCTAAAGACGCCGGCTTTTGTCATCCCCGAAGCTAGAGAGGGCAGAGAGAGAGAACGGGAGATGGTTTGAAAACCTTCGTTGAGAGCGACCCCAAAGAAACTCTTCCCTCACAAACCACATCATTTGAACTCTAATAATCTCTTTAATAAGTTTAATAACTTCAATGTATAATCTGTAAATAATAGCTGTGACCTAAATAAACTAAATATTTAATTTAATCAATATCAATATAAAGTATCTCAAACATCACACCGTACAACAATATGCATTATTCCAAAAGCGCGTGACGGGTCTTTAGTGGAGTCAGAATTCAACTCCACTACACCGGTCACGAGCTCGTCTTTATGGATCTATAATTATATTTATTATAAGAAGATCTTGGATACTAGCATACTAAAAGTTTGTTTTGCTGGCAATTATCTCTTGAATGCATGCTTATTTGCAAATATATTTATACGTTGAATTTTATTTGTGTTAAATGTTTAACAAAATAATTTGAATACTATTTAAAATAACGAATGATAGAACAATAAAACCACAATAACAATTTTATGAAAAACATTATTTTCTATTCTGTAAAACTTTCATTCATTCAAATTTTGATGTTATAGCGCACACATTAAGGTATCCGACTACGCTCGGAACCATGATTTTAAAAAAGCGCATAAATGTATAGTTTTCATGATATTTAGTGTCACTTAGATTAGGATACATGTATAAAATTGTTTTAAGGACATTATGACAAAAAAAAATTATTTAAATACAATATTTTGGCAAAAAATTAACTTAGAATAACCTTTTATTCCAAATGTTCTCTTTTTTGTAAAAAATGCTTCTATTGTATTAATATTTTGCCTGTATATAGCTCAGACCTCTGTACAGAGGCTGAACTATGAGTTTTGAAAAAATCACATTATTTTCAGAGTTACAACCATTTGAAATAATGATCGGCGTATTTTCTTAAAATTTCTCCCTTCTGTTTTCGTAAAACATGGATAAACTGACCTCCAAGATATGCATTTCAAAAATTCTAGTCGAGCCTCTGTACAGAGGTTTGAGCTGAATACAGGCAAAATATTAATAAAATAGAAGCATCTTTTATACAAAAGGAGAACATTTCGAAAAAAGGTTATTCTAAGTTAATTTTTTGCCAAAATATTGTATTTAAATAATTTTTTTTTGTCATAATGTCCTTAAAACAATTTGATACATGAATGCTAATCTAAGTGACACTAAATATCATAAATATTATCCATTTACACGCTTTTGCAAAATCACGGTTCCGAACGTAGTCGGATACCTTAAACAAAATAATGCCAAACCATAGACACGCACAAAAGAAAGATGTATACAGATATTTTAATGCTTCAAATAACATTTTTTTTAACTGACATTGCTTCTAATACTCTTTATGACCGCATTACAACTTTTTAAATTACTTTTCTAAGCCCAAATCATTAGATGTATCTCGATATTCAAAAATACATCAGAAAATTCGAAATTTGAATTAATTTTATGAGTATACTTACTACACTGGTTCCTATCAGATCATGAATGAAAGATAGAGAACAGATAACCAATGTGGAAGATGCAGCTCCCATAAGTACACCAACGCCGTAAACGTCTTTTGTGCAGTAAGCTTCACCGTGACCAATAGTAATCCAAACACAAGCTCCAATTCCAGCAGATGCACCCCCAAGAAATGTCACCTGTTAATAAAAAGCAAGTTATTTATTTTCTTTCTACCAAATGTATATGATTAGGGTAACTGGAACTCTCATAAGGATAGAGTTATATAAATGTTCCGATTAAGTAGCAGGACCAGTAAAATAAATTTCAATTGAAAGACACACATTTACACAGGTACATTACACACTAATTAATTGAGACAGAAAGATTAATGCAGAATCTCTAGGGATTTGTTTTATAAAAAAATAGTTTTGGTGCGGATTTACTAGATTCTTTTTTGTCTAATAACGTAATATATATAATTCTTTAAAAAGATGAGTCCTTTCTGCTATTATAATATTAAATTTACAATTGTAAATGTTGTAGCAAAATATAAGTAACATTATACAGAAGAATAATCACTCATTTTTAAACGATTAAAAATATTCATTATAAGAGAATCATCATTAGTAGAAAATATTTGTATAATGAAAGAGGTGCTTGTGTGTCTGTGTGTTTGATCTTATGCTATTAAAGTTTTATATGAACACATACATAATACTTATATATATATATATATATATATATATATATATATATATAATGTGTGTGTGTGTGTGTGTGTGTGGTGTATTGTATTAGAGTTAACCGGTGTATGTGGTTGTCATATTTGATTTATTAACGACTTCTTCGATGGGGTTTTTATTTTATTTTTAAGCACACATATGTAACTCAATAGAAAAATGGCCCCACTCACTTTCTATTTACATCTCTTTGGTAAAAACACATGAGCAGAAATATAACCGAAGGACATTTGACGTACACAACACAAAAGACAAAGGCAGCAGTTACAATTCTTTCATGATGACAGCAAGCAGACAAAAAGAGAGGATTACATCAGATTTTTGGTTTTTACCCAGTGCAAGGCTACTTTTTACATAATATTTGTTCTGACTGGATAGAATGGCGGGACAAGGTTTCGGTTTAGTCGATACGATTAAGATTACAATGTTAACTTTTGACCAAAGAATTAAAAATTTATTTAAATATTAGTACAAAGAGTTAAAACAAAAGGACACTAGAGGGAATTATTACATATATATATATATATATATATATATATATATATAATTTAATACTTTAAAAAATCTTGGTTTTCGATTTTTTTTCCTTTTTTCTGAACACCTTAAATATCTTGGGGAAAACAACAAGATACTGAAGCCACTCAATTCATTACGAGTGGAATCTTGGCAAAAAATCCTATGAAAAGATAAATAAATTAGAGTTCTTACAGCACAGAATAATTGTAAAAAGGTTAGAAAAAATAGATTTTTAATTAGAGGAATATTTTAAAAAACAGAGGATGAATAATTAATTAAAATTTGTAACATACAGTCGGACCTTCATTTAAAGAACTATTATTTTGAAAAATTTTTTTCTGGAACCACACAAGCCCTTTTATGTTTTCTTCGTTAAATAACCCCCAAATAGCGAAATGCATTTTCTATTGAGCAAATTTTTTTCTTCTGTGATTGGACCCCCCTCTTTTTTTTAAAGATATTTTTGGGACTTAAAATAATTCTCTTTTTAACACATTTTTGGTAATCAGTGACCGTTAAATGGTTTTACAGGGTGCCTAACTCACTTAGAGAAATAAAATTGCGTAATCTAACCATTTTTTTTCCCAACAAAAATTAAAAACAAAATTAAACAGACTTATCAGTTATTAAATTTAAGGCGCATATGGTAATGGATGCAAAATTACTGGTTAAAAAATGTGATGATTGCTTAAAATGTGTAAATAATTTATATCGTTGTGTGTAATATTTTAACATTACTTTCGTTTTATTTATTTTCGTTTCTTCATTATGATAACGATTCAGGAAAACTTTGGCGAAATCTTGCCGATATAGCCAAGTTGGTATCATTTTGGCGATTTTGGGGTTACGTTAAAAACCTTTTTTGGCGACATAGACACCATAGGGATGCTTCTAAAAAATTGTGGAAAAAATTATTATTATCACGATCTATGACGAAAAGGATCTTTCGAAAAAGATCTTTACTTTTAATTGGGGAGTTGCTCGTAAAACTAAGTTAGTATTGTTTTGATCGTTAAAGAGATGACTAGAGATTAGTTTTTATCGGGGACGCTTGCAAAATAATCTTGATTATATATTTGTATTTTTCGACTGGGGTTGAGTCTGAAAAACTGAAAAGTTGAAGGCCTTCGGGATTTTTTTTAATTTTGCGCTGTATCCTGATTTCTAAGAATTGTGTCTTTCTACTTAAAATTTTCGCTCCTAAAAATTGTTTTGATCTTTAAGACTGATAATAAAATTTTCGAAACCCATCTCTCCCAAAATAAAAGTGAGTAAAAAAAAAACTTTTTATATAATCTATTTTTTCCCCCTACTTTTAATTTTTTTCGTATATGACGATATATTCGATATTTTATTTTTTAATGTGACCAAATTTTTTTTAATAAGTATCGTTTTTAAAGAAAATGGACTTCCATCGTTAAGGCTGTCTTCGGTAAAAGTACGAGCTCTAACTAAACGCGAAGCAATTTTCAGACAAAAAAGCCCACCCCCCTGGAAATTTGGATATTTAACTCGAAACCCAAAAATATAGTGTTTTAAAAATTTTTAAAATATTCCGTGAATACTTTTTTTGTTTTAATACATGAAGGAAAGCCATTTAACATTACGGTATAGGGTAAAATGCGAAACACATTTTATACCAGAAAAAAAAGAATCAATTCGGTTAAAATAAGTATGAAAAAATGCTGCTCTCTAGTGAAGCCAGAATATCATAGTAATTTTTCATTTCTTTTATATCTGAAAAAATGTTCCAAATTCGTCCTATTCTTTAACGTTAACCCAAAACAGCCTTAAGAAAAAAATCATTAAAATAAATGCGAGTTTCGAAAGTATATAGAATATTTCGCATTCTGTTCAAATTTCTTAGTAACATGATAAAAGGCCTCTGAAAATATTTCAATATAGCAGTGACGTTAACAATATTATTTTTTTCACAAAATGTTCTATGTAGTTGCTTTTTAAACACATACATCATTAAGCATAAACATATACATTTTCATACCCATACTTACATCATTAGCTCTTAAAGATTCTTGTAGATATAAAGGCATGAACACTAAGCTCATGTTCTGAAATAACCTAGTGCACATGTACAATAGGCCAACCTGTAAAATGTATAGAATATTTATATAAATAAAATAATAAGTAGTATATAATAATGATTAAATTTTTTAGATAAAAATATAAAAAGGGTGGGAAAGTATCTGGCATTAAATTTTAATTATATATTTAAATTGTTTCAAAAAATTTTTAAAATTAAAAACACAAATTAAGGTATATAAATAATTTAAAAATTTTTTAATTTTTTTAAAAAAACTATGAATTAAATTTTAAAAAAAAAATTATTTCTTCCAAATTTCAAAAAATTATTTCCCAAGTTTCCCTTCATGTTTAGAAATAAAATTTTAAATTACATCTTTATTAATAATTTGTAATTTTAATTTTGATGTTTTAAAAAAATTTAAGGTTTCTTTCAATATTTTTGATTTTATATTATTGAAAATAAATTTTTTTGACATCAATCTCTTAAATTCTTCATTTTTTTAATAAATTAAAAAAGCTACTTTTGATAATTTTAAAGAAAGGATTAATTAAAAAAAAAATTCAAGCAGAAATATACTCTATCAATAGTATATATTTTGATTTTGCGATCTTGTAATTAGAAGAATATTCCATTTTACGTACTCATTTCATTACTAATTAAATTTTTCTCATTTTTTTCCCGATATACATCTCATAGTTCTACTATATAGTAATGCTAAATGATTTTTAAGCCTTTTACATGCTAATGCAAAATAAATAAATAAATCCTTACCATTTTTTTAAAAATTTTAAAGATGTAGTATTATAAATTATGAATGTATTACAGCATCATAGATTTACATTAAAATTGAAATACTTATCTGTTTCAAAATATGTTCCAGTTACATTCAGATACTTTGACATCTGACAATCACAGTCTTGATCTAAACATTTAATTTCGCATCACAAAAAATTTTCTATAAATTATCGAAATTAATTGCCTTTAATTTTCATATAAATGATAGCAAAATTTTTAAATTTAAAGAAATTAGCTTTCTGTTGAACCAGTTTTTTTTAATTTATATTTAAAAATTATTCATGGATTTTAATATTTTATAATATTAATAATTTCAATGAATGTAATATAAGATTAATAAGATTCAATTTTAAATATACAACTTGACTTTTCCCAAAGAATTAAAAAAAAGTTGTAAATATTACCATAGAATTATGCAAAAGGATAGTTTTATTTATGTTCCTTATATTCTCAAAAAATAGTCTTTATTCTGTTACCAAGACAACGTGAGAAGCTCTAAGAAATATATTGTTGTTCTGTGGATTTTTTTTACACCGAATCATTGTCTAACAAAAATAACATGTGTCGATTTTCATGCTCTGCCGAAGTCATTTTAAAAAATGATAAATAATGATATGTAAGTAAAATACTGGAAAATGATGTTTTCACCTGATAGAAGTAGATTCTCTCAACCACCCTCTCCCGACAAATTGATTGGGAAAAATGAGAAGGTCGGGTTGGAGGCGGGTTTGGGACACTATCTTTTTTTCGATGCTGTTATCTGCTGTCGAAAGGGGGGTATACTGGACCTCATTAACCCCCATTTGGAAAATGAAAGAGAATACAGTTCCGTTTCCACAATGATTAATGTAATTATCTGAAAAATAATGTAAATATTGATACATATTTTAGAGCAAAAAAAACAATTGTCTTACTTACGAATTTTAGACAAAAATTTGATACTTTTTTGTTTCGCAAGATGTAATAAACTCAAGAGAATAATGAAAGTCGACAAAAAAATTAATAAATTTTTTTTAAAGAAAAATTTATAAATTTCTTTTAGTTTAAATAAAAGTTGATAAATTAAGAAATTCCTCTAAAAAAAATTGAACATTTTTTTTTTTTGTTATGTTCGTGTCATAAAAAATTTTGTATGGTATTAATTTTTTCTTTAATGTATATTTTTGTTCTTTATTTTTTTTTTAATATATTTTATTAATCCTAGTATAAAATAAGCAGCTTATAACATTTTTTTGTTTTCAACAATAAAAAATTGGTAGTTAAAAATTATCGCAAATACATCCCCTTATAAAAGTGACCCTTTCCCGGGGATTTCGCCCTATTTGAATATTTAAAAATAACTGCAAAAAATTTTTTAAGATAGAGGCCTTAAAGCATGAAGAAATAAAATAAAATATTAATATATAATTCAACCCTTTAAAACTGTGTATTTATTTTTTTAAAAAAGATTTTTATGATAATTTTAGATATTAGTATCGAAAAAAATTATATATTGATCAGAGTAAATATTTTTAAAAGGTATTGTACGGAAGGTTTTATATATTTAAGCATTTGCTACATTCATTTAGCACTAAAAACCCATTTTACCATTCTCCAGGATTTGGAAACATTTGAGCAAAATCTGAGAAAATTTTATGTTAATGTTAATTTTAAGATAAGAAATTAGTTACTCGAAGGAAGAGTTTCTTGACAGAAAGTGTTTTTTTTTTCAAAACTTAATTAGATATTTAAGAAATTAAGTTTTAACACCACCATTGTAGTTACTATTAAGGATTCAATAACAACAATGGAAATTTTTTTCTTCCAGCTAAAAGGAATTATAAAAGATGCACAAGGTGCCTTTGGGGGGCGACGGTACTTTTTACTTCAAAACTTTTACCTTAGCGCAGCGATTTTTAAATAGTCGTGGACCCCCGGGGGACCCGGCGCTTTTAGGGGTTTTCCCCAAAGGTTTCATTTGATATTAAGATCCCCCTTTTTACAAACCTGAAAGGCCTTGAAAAAATGGAAAGATTTGCTACCCTCGCTAGATCATTAATTCGTTCCCAATGAAATATTTACTAGAACATTTTTGAACATAAAGAAAAAAAGAAGAACAGCTGATTGGGGTTCGAACTTGTGTAAAAGAAGTGCAGCTGATTGAGGTCTACGATTCAAGCCGAAACATAAAGGGGGGGGGGTCAAGATAAAAAGTTTAAGAATCGCCCCTCTTATCCTTACCAAAAAAATTAAATATGCATACTTTCAACGAAGGGGAAAACCCGTTTTGCCCCCAACACGACAATTCCACTTTTTTCCCCCTTTTAACAACATAAGCAGTCCGTTACAACGCATCTTTCCCTTTTGGGTTCTTTTGGTGAACTGTCACCGTCTTGATTAACTCTCTGGCCGCCCCTTTTTCCTTCCGCGCCTCCCCCCCGCCGGCGTTCTGCTTCGTTAGAACGTTGGGCTGGGGGCACTTCATCCCTCCCATCCGGGTGAGATTTCTTTTGACATCCTTCCGACATATGGTTTTTTTTTTTCTTCCCTTCCTTCGGGGAAAAGGCCCCTCGCGGGCCGGCCCCCGCGACCATCTAATTTTAGTTTAGTTCAAAATTTTTTAAGAATCCTGCCTTAGTGCATAAGTTGAAGTAAATATTCATGTTGTCAAAATAATTGTTGTTTACAAAATTGTGATGAAGCATACCATGAACTTGTTTGCATAATCTCCTGTGATTGTGTGATGATCACCAATAGGTTTTCTTGTCAAGTCGAACACACACCACACAACAACGTATTACCGATGTCTGATAGATGTTGACAGCGTACCTAAAAGAGATAATGATATATTAATTTAAATTTTAAAATTACTTTATGCTTTTTAATTTTTAAAAAAGAGATTGTCCAAACGATTAAATTAAGCAATTTAGAAGAATCTCATTATGTTGGTTTTTAATGGATTGGAACCTTAAAAGGGGTATATGGAAGATTAAAACGCACTTTATATTCTTCCTCAGTTTTAAGTATTTTGGAAACATACAAAAAGAAAGTTTAAAAAAATCTTTTAAATTTTCTTTTATCTTATAAATTCATTTTTTTTAAAAAAAAACCGAGAAAAAAAAATTCTATACCAATCATATTATAAAGGCAAATAAGAAAAACTACTTTTAGTTCAAGTCATATAATTGAATCAACTTTGAAAATTTTTTTTAGAAAAAAAAGACAAGGGGTAATTAAGAGGAAATAATATGCTCCCGGAGAAAAGCCCATTCTGTATTAGACTCTTTTTTTATAATAGACTCATTTTTAAGTTATAAAGGGGTTTAAAATTTAAAGGTAAATCGTTTTGAATACCCAAAAAGATCAGCATTCAACTTATAGAAGTAGTCATCATAGAAAATAGACCCTTTAAATATTATAACATAATACAACCTCTGACAATAAAGTTCGGTGAATAAAGTCGGAACGGCCGATCTGGCAACACTGGCGAAAACAAAACGCTGCATATGCGTAGTGGCAAGGGTTCATCTGCTCCCCCTTGTTCAAGGGGCTCTTTGTGTTCCATGTAAAACTTATCTTACAAAGTGCTTGTTTATTACGTTGGTTCTAACAAAAAACAGTAAAATGAAAGAACGGGGCAAAAAAAGTTTTGTTTCAAGCGGGAAGATACCAAAAAAAAACCGAGGTCCCGGGCCCGGGTTTTTAAAGATCAAGCACTGTCCATAAAGTGTGTGTACGAGTGGTTCACCCCTTTTTGAAAAGCAGAAAGTGTTTCTGACAGCCCCGGTAGCGGAAGACTGGAAACCTCCGTCATTGCGAAAACATTGAGAAAGTGAGGAAATTAATCAAGATTGTCGATTAAGTGTGCGCATGATAGCTTTTGAGCTGCAGATTAACAGTAAATCTGCGCAACAAATCGTTACCCAGGGATGAGAAAAACGTGTTATCGATATTGACGATATTATTATTGACGATATTCCTAGTATCCAACGAAAGGTGTGACGAGCCTTTGAACTCCATCCCAAAAAAATATTTCTTTCAAGTGGTGAGTGAGTAAGTGAATATTAACGTGGAAATTCGCTACACGGGGTTTTTGGGGCGAACCACGAATTTTTAACCATGGTCAAGTGACGTGGATGACACCGAGTTGGCACCCCCCTCCCAACTACCATACCACACCAAGGAGGACGTTTCAGCCCCGACAGATTTAACGTGCATCGCTGCCATACACGGCGGGTCTTTAGTGGTACTGGTGAACCGTGACAAGGCAAGTCACGATCGATACCTATACCATTGGCTACCGCGGCCACACTACACCAACGGGGGGACGTTTGCTCGACAGTTTAACATGCATCGCACCCTCCCACGGGTCATTAGTGGTACTGGGCTCGAACTCATGACATGCCTGCCATGATCCAATACCTTTACCACTGGGCTACCGCAGCCCCAAAGATTTCTTTCAAAGTTTCCAGAACATGTTTAGCAGATCTCAGTGGTGCATAATTAGAGGAAGTGACTATTTCAAAGGACAGTAAGGAAACTTTCGTTAACATTTCATCTACGTTAATGTTGCAGGACTATTCACTGAACTTTATTGTCAGAGGTTGTATATATGGTGCAGAAAAATCAAATCAATTTAAAAATGTGATCAACATATACATTTATAAAAAAGGTGGTCGTTTTTTTCCTATATTTTTTATATAAAATAAAAAAGGAGATTAAGATGGAGTTTATCTTTCAACACCGATTGATTCAAAGTAAGTGTGACCAATTTTAAAAGCATATTATTTATGATGAATTTCTATCATTGTACAACTGATTTTATTTGAAAAATGAAATATTTAAATTACCAATCTAACCAATTTTATTAGTGGGAGTAAATTACAGTACTGAAACAGAATCCTCAAATCCGGAAAGAAATTTTACAGGTTTTGAAGGATGGGTGTTCAAATTCTGTAAATAATAAAGCATTTAAAATCAAAAAAAACAGTTTTCTATTGTATTACTATCTAAACTTCAAAAAAAAAAAAAAATTTTGCTCGCAATCAAAAGCTCCAGGAAAAAAAAGTGAAAAAAAAAGTCCTTAATGAAAAAGAAAAAAAAAAGTTGAAAAGGGGAGCTCGTAGAAAATTT
>BMAV01008584.1:0-41054 GCA_019973955.1 Trichonephila inaurata madagascariensis
ACTCCTACGTTTTTTGACGCCACGATTAATAAAAAAATTTTTTCCAACCCAATACCAAGAAGAAAAACAAAGCAAAAATGCAAATAAGATATACTTTAAAAGGATAGAAGGTTTAGTGCGAGGGAATGGCAATCTTAGAGAAAGCTTAGTGTGGAACAGTTCGGAACAAGTGTTAGATGGCCTACTCACAAGGAAGAAGGAAACGCCCACCTTCGATAATAATATTCATAAGGAAGAGTAATAGTACCTGAGTACACCTATTTACAAGAAGCAGAATAGATGAGTCTTCAACCAAGGTAGGAGGGTTACTTTCTAAGTGATATTATAATATAGAAAGTTAGATTAGGCAGATAATTAACTATACTTAGGATAAGTGATCTAGTTGTGCGATCTGACTTAAATATTCAGTCTAATTTGTGGCTTATTCTCACTTAAAGAAAGTTGTTCATTAGATATAAGTAATTTAAGTTATTCTTAATAAAAGTGGTATTAAGAATTATAAAATGTCTCATCCTTTAGATAATCCCACACCTCTAGCTTACGCGGATCCAACACGTCATAACTATCGCAGGATGGCTATGTCACACGCTGATCTCAAAAATTCCTTTGGCAACTTTTAACACAGAGCTGTTTTTCAAATCCTAATGTGTTTTAAATTATACACAGGATATTTTCTTATGCTAAATAATTTTTGAAGTATTAAATACACTTTTTCTACCGCTGGGCAATGGAACAATCTATTGGCACTCAAAAAAAGAGGTTAGAGCCCGATAGGGTTAAGCGTTTCATTTAATATCGTTTCAACGACTTATTCAGATATATTATTTTTAAATTGTTATACATTTAAAGAGAAGCGAGACATATTTATTAAAATAAGAAATAAGAAGAGAAAAACTGGATTTAACATTGGAAGAATCCACGTAAAATTCACATATATGACTTAAAAGATTTCCGGTAAATAATGGAGACCTGCAAAAGAAAAATGGAAAAAATAGGTTTTATCTCATAAAAACGTTATATATTCTAACCGGCACATATTATTGTAAACAAAATCTTAGAAGTAGCCTTTCTATATAGATATAATTGTATATCGTGATAAGTTAGAGTTACTAATTATAAAGCAACGTATATATTTTGCTGTGCCTGAATAAGTTTTGAATGAATAAAATAATTTCTTTACACACATGGACTTATTAAGTACTTAAAAAACATGTACAGATAATTTCACCCCTATATAACCACTCAAGACCATAAATATAAACACAGAACATTTTGGGTAGATTTAATGGTTTTCTTATTAAAGATTGATTTAACTCATAGAGAGTATCATTACATATGATTGTCTGCCACCGATGGCGAACTTTCAAAGAGGATGCAATGTTTGGGATTGTGGGTGAATAGACCACCTTTTTGTGTGGAGGCGTCTGGCCACAGTAAATCGCGAAACTTGTCGCCCTGTTACTGTACGCACTTTGCTGATCTGACTGATATCAGGCTTTTTTCACCTGAAAGATGATATATCGGTCATCCGTTGCAGTTGTTTTCCTTGGGTGGCCACCACCAACCTTTCTAACAGCTGTATTTATGGCTTGAAAGGCTTTTCAAACGCGCGAAACGACATTTTTGTTGATTCTGTACTTTAGCAACACTGGTCAAACTACGCCCCTCCTCCTACTTACCGATCATTCTTCCACGCGTTAAGTCAGCCTGGTGATTTCTTGAAGCCATATTTGACGAAAGGACTCACTTGCGCTTGCAGTGAATGTCTTTAATAGCGCTTCAGTTCATCCTTTTATCTTGAGCTGCACACGCCGACCACATGCGTTTTGTGTGCACTCACGTCACTCCTACGACGTTTTGTTCCTGACATTTGCATGCACATCACTTTTCTGCCGAATTGCGATTTCCTTGTAATAATCGCAATAACGCCTTTCTGTAATTTCATGGCGATGTTTTTTGTTCCTGACATTTACATGCACATCACCTTTCTGCTGAATTGTGTGATTTCATTGTAATAATCGCAATAACCCCTTTCTGCAATTCATGGCTATCTGCTGAAAATTTAGATTGTTGATTGAGTTTTTCATACCAAAATATCACGCAATATATCCAACATTGGTTTTTGACCACAAATTACTTAATTTTTTTTTAATATTTATTTATTGTGAAAATGAAAAAAAGAAACCAAGTCCTTTTTTGGCGGCTCAGATGTAAGTCGGATGGAATGCGCGCACACACACATCTGACGTTTGACTTCCCTTTACATTCTAAATTTCAGCATTTAATTTGATTTACTAGTTTCACACGTTCAGAAAAATATTGAGTTCTTTCAAATTTGGATTCCTTTACTTGGCAAGAGAACAATTTTTTAAATTCGTTTTTTTGGATGATCATCTTAAGTTTTATCTGAAGTTTCTGAAAAGTGTTTTATCAAAACTTTCTGAAATTATAAGGTTAAAATCTAAATTAGAATCTTTCTAGGAATCTCACTTTTTTTACATTGGCGAATGATCAATGTCCATACATTGCATGACATTATATTCAAGAAATGTACATAGACGCGCGCATACACTGTTTTTTCTTTGTACGACTGAACATTTTATGATATGATAGCAACCTATCTATATTATCAACAACTCCCATATAAGCGTTGTACGATTTTGCTACGATGGGTTTTACTTTAACTTGTATTTAGTCTTTTATTACCTTTATAAGATGACTTCAGGTTTGATGTCGATGCGCTTGGCCTTTCTTAGATAACAGCGGCAGTTCTTTGTCCATTTCGCAATAACGCCTTTCTCGCGCGTCTGATTACCCTCAAAATTTTCCAAATCAATGTTAGTCTTTGCTATTGAGTTTTCGAAATATAGGAGGATTCTCAAGCATCAAATCAATAAATCACGCTTGATTTTCTTCCATGAAGTCTTTTACTGAAATTAATGAAAAAGTACATTTATTGACATTATTAAACCATATACTAACTATCCCTTTGGGTATCCGAGCTTTAAATGATTGTTGATAGAATAAGAATATATAAAACAATATTCCCGTTATTGAAAATTATTTACTATTTATGAATTTAGTTAAAAAACATTGTAAAAAATAAATTAATACTTTTAACCCTTCTATGCGGATTCTTTTCTTTTTTGTGTGGAATAAATCGAGGTGATATACGAGGATGAGTCGGAAAATAAGTTGTGAAGTATTCCCTCGTGGGTGATACCTCACTCCTAAGTTAACTTCGTGATCTAGAGGTGTGGGATTGAATGAAGAACCAGGCGTTCTCATGATCTTAAAATATCTTTATTAAGATCTTAACTTAAACACTAACAATAATAATATTTATATTATAACTTAGCGGATCTGAGGTGAAAAAACACACAATACATATAACCAAATAAGCACGATCTTAACCACTATATTTCACTTACCTTCTATTCCTAATCTCTGTTTATATCACAGTTACTAATGGATACTAGAATTATCCTACCTTAGTTTCTTGTTTAATCTCAAACCTCTCGGATCCCTCAATATCTCTAGATTAACTCGAGTGGAATTGGAT
The DNA here is from genome assembly GCA_019973955.1 of Trichonephila inaurata madagascariensis. Taxonomy (NCBI): domain Eukaryota; kingdom Metazoa; phylum Arthropoda; class Arachnida; order Araneae; family Nephilidae; genus Trichonephila; species Trichonephila inaurata. Next base: position 3,563 of record BMAV01008584.1, read on the forward strand.
CCACTTTGACTCGATCATTCTGTCACGGATAGCTTCACAATCAATGACGGCTTTCTTCTCTTCCAGTTCAGTTCACGCGCTTAAACCAGACTAGCATAATCTCTTCCCCATAGGGCATACGTTTACGTTAAACTTCTGCTATTTAAAAGGTTTCTAATTTGCATGTTCACATTTCGCTTCTGGATTTGGTTGGAAGAATTTGCCTTTTTCGGCCCCAAAGAACCCAAGAGGAGATTTTAGTAGAAAACGCGATGAGCCCGTCACAAAGTTTCCCCTGTCGACTGTGGTCAATGTTGTGTATGAAAGTCAAAACATGGAATGAGACATTAAAGGTAAGACATAACTTTATTTTCCACATAAGCACGAAGTAAATTGAGACATTTGTCATAGCGCTTGATAAGTTTCAAAAAGCCTTCCATGAAAAACTCAGTGCTTTGCAAACGGAAGAAGCGTTTAACGGCTATGGGTGAACGACGAATCAGCAGGTAAACGTGCAAGACACCGATACCGATACACTATTGGGTAGAGGTTTGTGACGACTCACGCGTCCTTTCTCTAACATAACCTTTGTGTTCTTTGACGGCCACGATTAATGGCAAATCTTTTCCAACCCAAATCCAAGAAGTGAAACGAAGGATAGATGCAAATAAGATAACCTTTAAAAGGACAGAAGTTTTAGTAAGCGAAGTTTAGTTTTAGTTTTAGTACCCACGATACCCCTTACCGTTAATAGATGATTGAATAACGAATATCCCCTATACGACAATAATGTCATCTCTTGATCTAAGAAGTGGGTACTTTCAAATGGCAGTAAACCCCAGTGATATTATTAAGACCGCATTCGTAGTAAAAAGTGGCACTTACGCATTCCGGCGTATGCCATTCGGCTTATCAGGGGCGGCTCCCAATTTTCAAAAGGCAATTGACCTAATCCTGAAACCGGTGATAGGGAAGTTTGTGAGTGTTTATATGGACGACGTAATTATTACGTCTCCATCGTTCACTCGCCATGTTGAGCATTTAAGGAAAGCTTTTTCGTTATTGCAAGATGCAGGATTGACATTAAATAAGGATAAATGTAAATTTGGGTGCGATGAATTGAAGTATTTAGGATTGATTATTAGTAAGGAAGGAATCAAAACGGATGAGACAAAGGTTCGAGCCATACTAGAGATGAAACCCCCACGGAACTCAAAGGAGGTGTCCAAGTTTTTGGGTATGTCCCAGTGGTACGCGAAATTTATTAAAAATTATGCTAATCTTTGTGAGCCTTTATAATCTTAAACGAAAATTAAAAAATTCGTCTGGTCCACTGATGCGCAGAAGGCATTCGACGCGGTCAAGGCGGCCATAACAAAGGCGCCAGTTTTAAAATTGCCGGAGTTTAAAAAGCCCTTCGAATTATTTACAGATGCCAGTTCAATAGGTTTGGGAGCAGTTCTCAATCAGGAACAAAGACCAGTTATATTTGCTTCACGTACTCTGAACAACGCGGAGAGGAATTATACGGTAACCGAAAGAGAATGTCTAGCAGTAGTATGGGCGTTGAACAAATTCCGAACATATTTAGGAGCGATGCCAATTAAAGTTATTACAGATCACGCTGCTTTAACACGTTTAACGCATGGAAAAAATTTGTCGAGTAGGATGATCAGATGGGCACTCAAATTAGTGGAATTTAATATAGAATGGGAACATAGACCTGGAACTCAAGATGCGGTGGCGGACATTTTATCTCGAAACCCAATTGAAAGTATAATGGGAGAAAAAGTTAATTGTGCAATAATCAGAGATCTAGTACTTACGTCGCGAGAACAGTTAATAACAGAGCAAAAGAATGACCAAGAATTAGGTCATATCTATAGATATTTAGAAACCCGGAAGATAACTCTGTTAATGCGACGATATGTGAGAATTGGTCCCGCGACTTCCATCTAATTGAAGGCTTGTTGTTTTATGCGAAACACGCAACGTCGTTAGGTGTGAATTGCGTGTATACATTCCAAAGTCTTTAAGAAATGACCTTACGCGAATTCCACGACAAGCCAATCGCAGGGCATTTTGGCAGATTTAAAACTTATCATAAAATAAGGGACGTTTGTTATTTCCCGTATATGAGAAAATTTATTGATCAATATGTCTCTACATGCCATATGTGCCAAGTTAATAATTATAAAAACGCGTTACCAGCTGGTCGATTAAATCCGATTGTATCAAATTATCCAAATGAGATAGTTACGTTAGATTTGTTAGGTCCGTATCCTACATCGAGAGTGAGACGAAATCGATATGTTTTAGTAATTACCAATCATTTCAGCAAATGGACTGAAATTATACCTCTTAAAAGGCCTCGGCTCGTATAATAGCGGATACTTTTTTTGATAATTTTATATCGCGTTTTGGAGCTCCAATAAAATTAATAAGTGATAACGGTCCCAATTTATATCCGAAATTTTTGAACATTTAAGTGAAAGATTAGGCATAAGGCATGTGAAGACTGTTGCATATAGACCGCAGGCAAATAGAACAGAACGAGTAAATCGCGATCTAGTGCAAATGATTGAAAATTATGTAAATGATCAACACGATACTTGGGTCCAATTCTTACGTGGGTTTGCTTACGCTATTCGTACAGCAGTGAATGAAACGACAGGAAAAAACCCCTGCGGAATTATTTTTGGGTCGAAAGTTGATTACCCCATTTCAAAAATTAGTAATGGTTTCGGACGGAACTGAATTTGCAGTAAGAAATATTGAGAAATTGTTTGATGAAGCTAGACTAAAAACGAAAACTAAACATGAAAGATGAGAAAAATATTATAATAGACGCAGGCGTGATGTACAAATTAAGGTGAATGACTGGGTCTTATTAGAGACACACCCTTTAAGTTCAGCAGTGAATAAGATATGCGCGAAATTCAAGCAAAAATTTGAAGGTCCGTATAGAGTGTTAGAAGTAAGAAATAATAATAATATTGTAATATGGAGGTCAGGAAAAAGGTTAACCTGAAAGGTTGATCAAGTAAGAATATATCGTCATAGGAAATGTGACGAGATTGAGTTAGGAACAGGTCGCTCGGCTAGTTCACGTCAGGAAACGAGTAGTTTGGAAAACGTACATCGAAGATCAAATGAGTCGCAATATGGGAAGAAGAAAGGGTCAGATGTAAAGCGTGAGTTAGAGGAAAAAGGGATAAATCTCAAGTCAAATCAATATGAGAAACACACGGATAGGGCCGATAAGCGCGGATCACATCAGATCACTACCTAGATCTTTTTCCAGTAATAAGACAAGAATTAAAAGAAAGCGTCCAGATAGAGGAGATAAACGGTCGTATGGACCTCGTTTTTTTCCATCCAAGTCAAGGATGGTTTTTTCCCCGGTCCCTCGCTCTGATGAGGTATACCCACATATGTAAAAGTGAGAATATACCATGATTAAAATGCAAAACTGTTAATGTTGGTCTAGTTAATTGAGTAAAATTTATTGTGTCTGTCAAGAGTTCAAATTAAGGAGGAATATTAAATTTAATTTTTAAGATGAATAATGAAAATTAAAGTTTAAGTTAAATATTGGAAATTAAGAGTTAAAATGAGGATTCAAGGTTAAAATTTAAATAAAACTTAGAAAGTGAGGAGATTCAGAAATAAAAATTTAGGCACGTAATTTCTTAAGGGTCATGTGGACCCTTGAATAAACCACGTTTTGTTTCTTGGAATGGGTTGTGACGACTCACGCGTCCTTTCTTTAACATAACCTCTGTGTTCTTTGACGGCCACGATTAATGGCAAATCTTTTCCAACCCAAATCCAAGAAGTGAAACGATGGATAGATGCAAATAAGATAACCTTTAAAAGGACAGAAGTTTTAGTAAACGGGATGGCAATTTAGAGAAAGTTCAGTGTAGAAAAGGTAGAAGTGTAAATTGACGGCCTACCCAAGAATCAAATATATCTAGCCAATACTACAAGGTACATACCATTGTACTCGAGTCTAACGGAATATCTGAAGTTGATTGAACCGTTGATTGGAAATTCCAGGTAGGAAGATTATTTTCCGAATTCAAAATGTTATTAGGATTGAGAGTAGGCGGATATAATATAATTATATAGATAAGTGATCCAATTGCGCGATCTGTGTTAACTACGGCTACGTGTTTTTGTTTATTCTCACTTAATATAAGTTTGTTCGATATATAAGTAATTTAAGTTAAATTTTTAATAAAAGTCATATTAAGAATTCTAAAATGTCTCTTCATTTCGAGAATCCCACACCTCTAACTTACGCTGAAACCCCACTATATGGTCGACAAAGATCGACCATATCACAGGTTGACCGCGATAAAGCAGATAGATTCAGAAAAAGTGGCCTGGGCTTCTCAGATCTGGCGTTCTGTTGTTGGATGACAATGCGAAACCAAACTCGGCGACGGCAATGCAAAACCATATTACAATTCTTGGTTGGAGCGCCTACACCCTCCACCATACAGTCCTGATCTCGCACCAAGTGACTTTCATCTGTTTCCGCTTTGAAGAAGAATCTCTCCAAAAGGTGCTTTGGAAGCAACGCTGAAGTCAAACAAGCCGTTAAATGCTTCTTCCGTATGTATAGCCCTGAGTTTTTCATGGAGGGCTTTATGAAGCTTATCAAGCGGTATGACAAATGTCTCAATGTATTTGGTACTCATGTGGAAAAATAAAGCTACGTCTTATTTTTAATGTCTCATTCTATTTTTGACTTTTCATACACAACTCTGACCACAGTCGACAGGGGAAACTTATTTTCCGACTCACCCTCGTAATTTCTGCTCTAGATTAAACGAAAAATGTTTCTAGAAATCATAGTATAAATATATAATATAAAAAATAATTAAAAAGCAGTATGATGGAAATATCCACCATCATGCAGATTAACATGTTTCGTTCTGTACAAAATAAATAAAAAAATAATATATCTTTGGATCGTTCTTATTCCTGATGATAGTTAAAAAAATAATTATTATTCTAACTTTCATCTTCATCGGTGTACTCGGCGTCGGAACTTTCGTCATCAAGGCCATCTTCTGATAAGCCAACCGCCTTCTAACTGGTCCAAGTAATTTTCCCTCTCTTCTAAATTTCTCTACAAGAATAACATGAAATAAATATAGTAAAAAACATTTTCGTCATATATCAGAAGTAAAATATTTGTATAGTGATGTAAATTTCTGTCACGTGTTTTTGGGAAGATTATTTGGGATTGTGACGGGGCTTTCATCACGATTTCTATTAATGTCCTCTTGGGGTATATTTGGGTCGAAATGCCAATTATTTCCAACCAACTGAAGAAGAAGAACGTGGTTATGTAAATTAGGAGTTATATATATATTGGAAGTTAGCAGTAGAGGGGGTCTATGTCCGGGTCTATGTCTATGTGCAGAAGTGGTTGCTGAGTGGGAAGGGAAGTCGCTAAGTAGAGAGTTAGGTGTAAAGTGATTGGAGATAAAGTTAGAAGAATTCTACTCCGTGAAATAGCCTAGCCGTGCCTGTACTGACGAACCAAAGTGGGTTCGAGGCCATAAGGAATACTGTCGGATTAAAGCCACATCAGAACAGATAAAGAACGTAGCTGATTATCTAGGACATAAGCGGTAAGCAGTTTTATATAATCTATAAGGAAAAGGCGTATATTAGTGATAGAGAAATTAATCTATAAAGTTAGATTCAGTGGTCAAGTACATGACTATTTGGTAATACGTGTTGCACCTTCTCATTCTAGATCAACTTACTTAATTATTGTTGTGTATTGTGTTTAAAGCTAAGACCTTAATAAACAGGTGTTAAAAATGAATGATTTGAGTGGTCCTTCGTTCTTCCCCACAGAAACAGGTCGCGTCGATAATGTAGAAATGAGGTCCCCACGGGCTGGGGCTTCACAGCGTATTCGATATAAATTGCACAGAAAATAACAGAAACACAAAAACCTCCTTTTCCCCACTCATTGTCGCTTTTATTAGCAAAAAAAAATCTCAGATTAGTTATAAAAATAATTTAAGAGATCTAACTTTTTTTTCTTCCAACCACAACAAGCAACGGAATGACAAGTTCGAAATTGCTAAAATGATTGTGTGAGATGCGATTTTTTTTTTTGACATAGATACGTTGTTTATTACGCAATAGTCGGAAAAAAAGTTGCCAGTAACAACCAATTTACAGTACACCCTGTGTGTTTTGAGTAAAATTTTAAGTTCTCTAAATGTTATGATGGAAATTTTAATCATAATACAAAGAAGGATTAAATAAAGGGTTTTCTTATATTTCTAGCTGGACGTGACACTACTTTAATAAAACTCGTAATTTAAAAAAATCTGAAAAAAATCTCTATTGCCGTATTATGCCGAAATCTGTTGATTAGCTTTTAAAACGATTTTTCTCCAGTTGGGTGTATCTTGGTTTTCAAATAGAAATAACTGATAAAATAGACGGTATTTTATAGTAAAGAATCCAATTGGATGCCAGGATTTCAAGAGGAGTAGAGTTGTAGTAGTAAGAGCTAGAGTCCCTGTACAAAATGAAAAGTTTAATTTATAACCAAATGACTTTTCTTTCGATTTCGATTTCTCTCTCAAAAAAGTTGTTTTAAATATCTTTAAATTCAAAAAGAAAAAAATCTCGAATCTGACTTCCGATAAGAGCTTTCCTTACGAAAAGCGTAATTACTCTATATAATGAAAAAAATTGGCTGTAGACTGTCAGGCGTTTGGTGGAAAAAAGCGCTTATGAGTTTCCGTCATTTATATTAAAAAAAAAGAATCAATACTGGCATCGCTAGATTATTTTTCTCAAGAATGTTGAACAGTCTTTTGTTGTGAAGATTTTTAATAAATCTTCCTAAACCTGTGCAATTATTTTCTTTTGATTCTTTTATAACAGTGTTTGGTCGAAAAGATATCAGGAGGCTTCTTCATCTAACGGATTTTGTTTGGAGCATAATAATTGCTTAATAAGCATAAAAAAAGTAAAATTTAGAATTTCTTTTTGAAAGAATGCTTATTATATCCTCAGTCTTTTACCGGAAGATTTTAATTAGTTTTTAGCTGCTTTATGTTAATTTGAGCAATTTTAATTAGATTTTCAGGTGTTTTGAGTTAATACACACACATATCTATACTGTGAATTTAATTATCTCAGTGATAAGAGTAACGAATGATAAAAATCAATTCTTTTTTTTTTAATAAATCCAAAGTATAGTTTGAAAGATCCAAATTTAAGTTGATTCATGTAAAATGTGTGCACTAAAAATTTGTTGATATTAATTTAATCAACTAGCTCGATTTTTAAATATTTTTATTAATTAGTAAAAATTGTGAGAATATGATACTTATATTAATTCAATTAATTATCTAACGAAATATTTTTCATTGTTTTGTATTATACGAATTTTCGTTAAGGCTTATATATGCTATACCAGTGATTCCCAAAGTAATCTATATGGAACCCCAGGGGCCTATGACGACCTCCAAGGGGTCCACGTCAGCGAAAAAATAATTTGGGGTCTATGAGGTGTAAATAGGGTCTATGATAGTGGCTCACATTAAAACAAATCATAGTTTTTATTTTAAATGTAAATTTAATCAAGGTGAAACCAGATTTTATCTAATTAATGGATTTATTTACTAATTTTAAAGAGGTTAATTTGCAGTTACAAAGTGACAGCATAAATTTTATTAAAACAAGGGTGAGTGAGTGAATATTAACGTCGCACTGTTTAGCTACACGAGGGCTTTTGGCGACGGGCCACGTAATTTTTAACCATGGTCAAGTGACGTGGACGACACCTGTGAGCTGGCACCTCCCTCTCCTAACTACCACACCACACCAACGGGAGGACGTTTCAGCTCTCGACAGATTTAACGTGCATCGCTGCCGTACACGGCGGGTCTTTAATGGTACTGGGCTTGAACTCATGACATGCCTGCCAAGATCCGATACCTTGACCACTGGGCTACCGCAGCCCCTTATTAAAACAAGGACCATGTCAGCAATTTTAACTTTAAAAAGATATACATGTTATTTATCACGAATTATAGAATATTGGGAGAATATATATATATTTTATATATATATACTCTCTCTTCTTAGTGAGGAGTTTCAGCGTGGTTGCTAAATCTTCAAAACAGGCTACCGCAGCCCCTTATTAAAACAAGGACCATGTCAGCAATTTCAACTTTAAAAATATATACATGTTATTTATCACCAATTATAGAATATTGGGAGAATATTTTTAATTACTCTTCTTAGTGTGAGAAGGAGTTTCAGCGTGGTTGCTAATCTCCAAAACAGGCTACCGCAGCCCCTTATTAAAACAAGGACCATGTCAACAATTTTAACTTTAAAAAGATATCCATGTTATTTATCACCAATTATAGAATATTGGGAGAATATTTTTAATTACTCTTCTTAGTGAGAAGGAGTTTCAGCGTGGTTGCTAATCTCCAAAACAAAAAGGTAGGATAAGGGTAAGGAAAAGGGTGAGGAAAACTAACCGAGGACATTTAGGGTTAAACCTGATGAGATTGATTTCAAATGTTCAAAAATTGTTATTGAAGCACCAGAGTTATTCTCCCTTTTAAGGCATTTGTTTGTTACTCAGTTATTTTATATATTAATGAAATTTTAATTTAATTAACATGTTTTTTTTAAGTTTTACACACTGTACTTCACTTCAGTTAGAAATTTAAATCGTTTGAAGTAAACAGCTCTATACCAGCAGTCAAAAAAACATTTAAGTTGGTAAATTTGGAAAAATTTAATACTAGGTAAGCAGGGGTCTACCCTAAAAACCGAAAAACATGGCAAGGGATCTATGAGCCAAAAATTTTGGGAACCTCTCGGCTCTATACTAAGGAATATATTAAAAATATGCGTATTAAAGAAATAAAAAAAAATACTATACAAACATAATTATAACTATAAAAAATTTATAATAAAAATTTTGATGAAATTGCTGTATAACTATACAGGGTGTACCCGAATGACGTGTACAAACTTGGAAGAGAGGTATGGAGAAATGGACGTGTTACTGCTAGGTTGTATGGGGAAAGATATCCAACGAGGGGGCAACCGAATCATCAAACGTTCGCTAGGGTGCAGCAAAACTTAGTGGATCTTTCAGTCACGATTGATGACACGCCCGTCAATTCTGAAATGGACCTGGTGGCACGAATATCCATCGTTGCTGCATCGATCCGTGAAACGCTCGGTATTTTCGAACATGTCCACCAACCCATATTGGGTCGGTGTCTTGAGTGCATACATGCCAATGGCAGCAGTTTCAAACACCGGCTGTGATGATTTAATGTCATACTTTTAATTTATTATTGTTTTTTTTTGTTTCTGTAGTAAAGAGTGTTTAACACTACATTCTGTATTGTGGCTTTACTGTCTCTGTGTCTCTTTATCTCGTTAGGGTTACGTTTCCGCCTATGCTTTCCTATGTAATTATGACTCCTCGGATTATTCTCTTCCTCCCCTCCAAGTTTGTACGCGGCATTCAGGAACACCCTGTATTTGTGGAAACTCTTTACAATAATCAATAAAATCTGTTTATAACTATTCATCAAATGTTTACTCAGAGCCAGCTCTGGCAGTTTTGCCACCCCGGACAAAAATGGAAAATGCCGCCCCTCTCTCTCGATATATATATTATTTTAAGTCTTAAAAAATTCAAAACAATTCGAAATTAAGGACCATAATTACTTGTTATTATTTCAAACGAGTAAAATGTAAGAGAAGGAATCGTCCATTTAAGCAGGCCAATTTCTTCGAAACATAGTCTACTAATGGTAGGGACCACAAGCGTTTGTTTTAACTTATTGTAACTGCACTCAAAATTAAAATAAAACATCTTCTGTGGCTCTCTATCTACCAAAACCTCTTATTAACCTTGTCCCCTTTTGGATAGCTGAAACCGGACATCGCGTAAAGGTGAAAGGAAACCTCACTCCGGGATGGGGAGAAAGTTACTAGTGAAAGATGTGTAAACATATTAAATTTCTGCTTTAACATATATTCCTACCTCTAGGACTTCAAGTTTCAACATAAAAGATAACTGTCATTAAATAAACAGAGAACAAAATAAAAAACAAAATAAGATACTTTAAATGAATACCAAAAAATTCACTCCCAAAAATATTTCAGAAAACATATCAAGTTTTTGTAACACACACACACACACACACACACACACACACACACACACACACACACACACACACACACACACACACACACACACACACACACACACACACACACACACACACACACACACACACACACACACACACCAAATTTAATCCAAATGTCGCCCTTAAAATTTGCCGCCCTGGGCAGGGGTCCAGTTTGTCCGGCCCTAGAGCGTCCCTGTGTACTCTTTTTAGTGAGAGAGTGTGTGTTTATTAATGTCGCACTATAAAACAACGCGAGGACTATTGGCGGTAAATGTAATTTGGAACCTCGGTCAAGAGAGAGAGAGGTAAGGGCGACACCAGAGCTGGAACCTCCCTCTCCAAACTATAACACCATGTCAATGGAAGGACTTTGAGCCTTGACAGATTTAACTTGTACCACTCCGTCTACAGGGTGAGTCTTCAGTGGCATATGGCTCGAACTTGTAACACGTTAGCCAAGAATTCGTGATCATAACCACTACGCTACTGTGGTCACCACTTTTTAGTGAAAGTCATGAATGTAAGAAATGTAAGAAAAATTATATTGCCATATATATATATTTGAAGTAATCCTTTAACCCTTAACTTCGCACTGTTGCATTTCTGCAACATATGATTTATTTTAATTTAACACAGACTCAATATTTTTTTAATTACCTACAAATCACTTATATCTGAGAAGAAAAAGATTACTACTGCAACGAAATACATGCTAATTTTGTCACTAGAAGAAAGTACATTTTCCCCAGAAATCATTACAATTATAAAAATCTCTGATGCCTCAAGAACTGTGTTTTGGCTATAAAAAGAATCCATTATATTTTATGCTTCCTCTTATTTATTGACGAAATAAAATACCAGGTAAGAAATTACAAGCATTTTATGATGATAATAAAATCCTCATATAAAAAAAAAGTTTTGTAATTTACATCACTACTGCGCAATGTTGCACTTCTGCAAAAAAAAATGACTGAAATTCATTTTAAAACTGCATAATTTTTTTTCTTCATATTTTTCCCTTTTATTATTACTTGAGAACTAGCTGATATAATTTTTTCATAGAAATTTAAAAAAATTGCGAAGTTAAGGGTTAATATGAAGCAATGTTTGAATTAATTCTTTCGGAGAATTTTTTTTATAATTGTCCTTTTAACCCTTTATCTATACCGACGGCACTTATAAGTATCATTCACTTTAAAATTACATAGCATGACCATTTTTACGAATACTCTGACGATACTTATAGCAGGAATATTCTTTAAAATCCACCCTTCCAAGATATATGGTAGCACGGGTTTTATAATGAGTATTTTAGGGGGAGGCGCATAGTTTTATAGCAGAAATTGAGTATTCAACTGACATTTTGATCGGATTGCGAAGATTGCTTCAAAAATTGCATAGTTCCATCGTCTATAGCACTTGTGTTTCTTCAGAGTGCCGCATCAATTAAAAATAAATCAATCTCTCTGATTAAGCGCTTTGTTCGTGACACCAAATTGCTATCTATTAAACTTTATTGAAAAACTATGACGAAATCTAATTTTAATTCTCATTTAAACCAGTGATTCTCAAACTGTGGTCTTTTTAGTACGTTAATGTAGTAGTGTTGATTAATAATCTGACCAGTGATGCGAGTGGGAACCCATTCATATCATGAATTTTGGCAATGTTTTAGTCTGTAATCACTTACCTTGGGCGCCCAGAAGATTCATCATCTTCAACTGTGTGTGTGACCCTTCCCCCTGAAAACCTCTTATACCATTTAAAAAAACACATGTGCACGAGACTAAGATTCATCTCTATAACCTTTGGTTAATATTTGAAATGTTTTCGGGGTTGATTTCTTCAGTTTCACAAGAAACTTGGTGTTGAATCTACATTTTCCCGGCAGAATGTGCAGTTGCATGGGTTCACTCAATGACGCAGTACTCCCGATGGGCGTGATCTATTTAGACGAAAGTGCCGACATGGATAGAGGAGGTATATGAGATGACGTCACCAAAACAGTTGTGGTCAACTCCACTCTTTTTTCAAACTACGCAGTCTCGTTTTTTTGTGTCGCACCTTGAAAACGAATTATTTATAGGCATCATCGATATTCTGAAAATAGTTAATGCTTATTCATTATTCTTAATCTTATTAATGATAATTGAGTTTTTTACTTTTTAAAACCTAAAATTTTCACATCTAACTAGTTCTATTAATTTCTGTTAGTCACACACCTATTAAAATATGCTGAGGGGAAATAAATTTTAAACTGCAAAGCACTTATTTCATTTATGTTTAATCGCATTAACGTCGAGATTTTATAATTAATCAAAATCACACAAATTTACATTACTAATTAGAAAATTTTTTAACACGTACTCTCGATTTTAGAGCCTCAACATAGAAATGAGACATTTTAAATCCCTTGAGTAATTGATAAAAGCTTATTTTTTTAAGGTCTTTTATTTACTATAAAGTCTTCATGGAGTTATTTTTGCTATTAGCGTAATTTTCAAATTTTACGCTGCTTTCATTCCAGACACATTAAAATTATTTATAATAGTATTTAAGATACATTTTTACAATTTATAGCATAAGAACTTTTCATGATGAAGCTTGTTTCAATCTTAATTCCTCTAATGATTTTTACTATGCCCCATTAAGGACGTAATGTGATTCCTGTTTCGAATGTTAGTTTTACAATTAATTATCTAAAAATGGAAATAACCATTTTGAATCATTATCTGTTCTTTAAAAATGCTTTTTGTGCTAAACATTTTAAGAAATATATTTATTATCTTTTACTATGGAACTAAGTGCGAAAAAATATATTGGAAATCAAATAAAAAAAATCAGTGTCACATTATTAAAGGCCTTGGTTTTCAAATGCTCGTGGTTGCGGGTTTGAAACTTAGTACCACTGAAGACTCTCCGTGAAGAAGGGCTGATGCACGTTAAATATGTGCCCAAGACAATTTACAGTGCATATGTGTTGAAAACCAAAACTATTTACAGTTTCATCGTGTAACGCCTTTCATTCATAGGTTTTAAATATTAAATCTGTCGAGGCTCAAAGTCCTCCCGTTGGTGTGGTGTGGATATTCGGATAATTTGGGTTAGAATCAAGTGATAAAGCATGTAAATATATTTTCCTCTCTCGAAATTTACTTCATTCTCCAAGAAAACTTTATTATGTGATTAGCGTGAGTGAGTGAATATTAACGTCGCACTGTTCAGCTACACGAAGGCTTTTGGCGACGGATCACATAATTTTGAACCATGGTCAAGTGACGTGGACGACACCTGAGTTGGCACACCCCTCTCTTAATTACCACACCACACCAACGGATGGAAGTTTCAGCTCTCGACAGATTTAACGCGCATCGCTGCCCTACACGGCGGGTGTTTAGTGGTACTGGGCTCGAACTCATGACATGCCTGCCATGGTCCGATACCTTGGCCACTGGGCTACCGCAGCCCATTATGTGATTAGCAACTTTTCATTTAATAACAATGAGTTTTACATATGCTTAAGACTAAAGAGTGTTACGACAGTGTATATTACTATAAATCGCCAATTGCTTAACATCTAACATCGAATTAAATTAAAAATTCATTTTTATGTAAATGGGATTTTTCAACCCCTACATAAAAATGATGGAAAAAATTACATATTAAGTGCCTCTGTGCTCAAATATCTTTGCTTTATTTTACAAAAAATATTGCCAGCTCGGGTGCCATCCTTGTCACTTGACTGTGGTTCAAAGTAGCACTCGTGTTGCTTCACACAGTGTGATGTTAGTTAAAAATATTCAAAATAAAATTATTATATGTTTTTTGAAGCTTTTTTTTATTGAGAACATTTATAACCCCATGCACCACAAAGTAACACACTGGGGCTTACATAGAAGTAAGCGTGAAGAACACATCACAAAGAAGAGAAGGATTACTACTCAAACATCCGGGATTCGAACCCACACCCTACGGCACCGCAGTCCGCGTCACTAACCACTATACCGGATGGGCGGCGAAGTATATAATATTGAGGTAAATTAGTATCACACTGACGATTTCAATAGTTTCCCTAGTTTAAAGGCCGTGGTAGCCGAGTGGTATAGGTATCGGACCGTGGCTTGCCTTGTCACGAGTTCGAGCCCAGTACCTCTAAAGACCCGCCGTGTAGGGCAGAGATGCACGTTAAATCTGTCGAGAGCTGAAACGTCCTCCCGTTGGTGTGGTAGTTAGGAGAGGGGGGTGCCAGCTCAGGTGTCGTCCACGTCACTTGACCATGGTTCAAAATTACGTGGTCCGTCGCCAAAAGCCCTCGTGTAGCTAAACAGTGCGACATTAATAATCAATCAATCCCTAGTTTAAAAATCTTGCGTTAAATGCTGAAAAATTAAAAAAAAATTCTTATTGAGAGATGTGACTTCACCCTTCCTATTCAGATTTTAGAGGGTGTTATACAGGGAGAAAAATTGTAAAATACGTAATCAGAATATTTTCTAAGAAATAAAAAATTTTTTTGTTTTATACAAAAAATTAAATCCTCGGATATTTTTTATCCTGAAACATTTTAATAATACAGTGACTATATAGTTGGGATTCATTGTTTTTAATAAAATTAATAAATGAAGTTTAAATATATGAGCAGAGGCTTAATAAGTAATTTGTCCATCATTTTTATGTAGGGGGTTGAAAAATCCCATCTATATAAAAATGTATTTTTAATTTAATTCGAAGATATTAGATGTTAGGCAATTGGGGATTTATAATATACACCGTCGTAAGACTCTTTAGTCTTGAGAATATGTAAAACTCATATTGTTATTAAATAAAAAGTTGATAATCAACAAATTTTTCGAGGAGATTGAAGTAAATTTCGAGAGAGGAAAATCTATTTACATGCTTTGTCACTTGATTTTAACCCAAATTATGAGTTTTATTGCAAAAGCCTCTAGAATATCCATGAAGAAATATTAATTGAATAAAGTAAATTTAAATCAGAATAATTTTTTATGGTTAATATTTGATGTAAAATTCAAATAAAGGTTAACTTACGATAGTGCGAAAGATTTGTTTTTTAGTGAAATTTAGCAACCCAAGCTCATTTGTACATAGTTCGGAAAATAAAAAAGAGAGTGTTTATCAAATATATTTACACGCCAGCTTCTGAATCTGTTTTTAATGTTAATGAGAATAACATGCTTATAAATGATAATTATTACTTTGAAAAGAATATCTTACTTAAGCGTTTCCTTAAAACATTATCTCAAAACAATGTCAGAGAGAGAGAGAGAGAGTTAACAAAACTATGAAAAAAAATGATGTTAAAAACTATAATTAATATAAATTTGTAAAATATATAGTTTGACTTTAAATGAATAACCACACGCATGCACGCACACACACTCAATTATAAAGTTAGGAAATTCTTTGGTTTTAAATCTCATTTTTTTCTCTAAATTTCAATCACTTATAACTAAAAAATGCTCTGTAGCTCATTCAAAATGAAGAAAGACAAGATATATCAAAGCCGAATTTAGTAGAAATATAACACACAGTACAAAGGTGAAATGATCGAAAATACGTAAATCCTTCTGAGAAGTGAGGAAAAAGATGAATTGAGAAAATTCTGTGTTGTTCCATGGCTGGCGATAAAACCTCTGATACACACCGTGGCTTTTAATAAAAGCAGTTTAGATGTCTTGTTGAGACCCACACTGCTTCCACACTGTTTGATCTGGTATAGCAGCGTGTGATGTTTGCTAAGCAGTCGTTCTCAAATTGTCGGTCAGGCGTGTTAGATAGGCGACACTTTGGAGGAACAAGCAGGCCAAAGCAGCTATACAAACTGGAGGGAAAGTAGTCTTGCATGCTATATGTGATGCGCAATGTCCAGTTGGAATGTGACCGTAGGTAAGCTCTGAAAGTAAAGGAGGACAACAGTCTCCGAAACTTCTGAGATATATAACTGTCTAGGCATTGTACCTGTAATGTTAATTGCATTCATATTGCTCTAATGCAGTGTTTCTCAACCTTCTTTTTACTATGCCGCCATAAGCCTTTTAAAAATTCTTATGTCCCCCTTATATAAGTAATGATGTAAATGAAATTGTTTGTGTGTGTTTAAATGAAACTGTAAGAGGTTTTAGGAAATCACTAAATAATTATTATTTTAGTAAGTAAACTTTCAAAATTTACAATGGGAAACTGAAATAAAAATAAAAATAGTTAGTGAGATCCCCTTGCGCTTGTTGTTTGTTGCAGAGATTTTATGTCGGTTTCAGTTTAGTTAACTGTAGTCAACACACACACACAAGTGGTACTAAATCCACGTTTAGTTAAATATGAGGATGGAAATGGTAACACACACAATAGTTCTCTTGCACATTTAGTTGCATTTGGATATTTGATTTCGGTTTCTTCACAAACCCCTGATATCTCTCCTTTTATATTAAATAACGATTAAATTGACGCATCGTTTTGCATTTCTGAGAGTTATTCTCGATATTGTAAATTTGAAATATCAGAAAGATGTACTAAGACTGGCTGCGTCACATTCAAGTTTTGGGAAAGTAAATATTTTTAAATCAAAAAATATATTTCTTTTAAATCAACTGACAAATTTTTTAGATGATCGACTATAATATTTTTAGCTGTATCAGTTACTTCACATTTTTGGAGCCAATAAAACCTTTCAAAATTTTAACTAACATGCTCCACTCATTTAACAATGGATTAAAAGAACTTAATAAGAACTGAAGTAAACGTGGATTCAAGATGCCTATTAAAATCCCCAAATGCAAAAAAAACCCCACCAGAAATTTCTTATGATAAATGTTTCTGGAAAAGGAGGATGCTTTTCTAATAATGAAATTAATAAAAAATACCAACTGAATTTACTTATCCCATTCATATATCACTAATATTTATTCAATTTATATATATTTTAAGCACAACGGGACTTTTATAACAATTGTACAGACGTTTATTTTGAATAAACACACCAATGATTAATAATGAACGATATTACAAAACACTGCGGAAACTTAGATTCCAGCATTAATTATTTCGTACCATTCAAAACAAATAGCGCGATTGTGTTAGGAAAGAATATTTAATCTTTGTATGTGGATAGATATTTTATAATTTTATTACTTTTTGTTTCATATAGAGGAAGGGCTGCGGTAGCCCAGTGGTTAAGGTATTGGACCATGGCAGGCATGTCATGAGTTCGAGCCAAAACCCACTGAAGACCCGCCGTGTAGGGCAGCGATGCACGTTAAATCTGTCGAAGCTGAAACGTCCTCCCTTTGGTGTGTGTTGGTAGTTAGAGAGGGTGCCAGTCAGGTGTCGTCATCACTTGACCATGGTTCAAATTACGTGGTCCGTCGCCAAAGCCTCGTTATGAACAGTGCGACGTTAATATTAACTCAAACTCATTCATATAGAGGAACGCTGGACATATTTATGAAATGGAAAGCAAAGTGTTCTCCATCCCATATTTGTTTCATATAGTTGGCTATATTACTAATAAATACATCATTTATATGATCTAAATAAGTAATTTTCTCGAATTGTCCTTAAGTATCAAATTGCCCCCTTGCGGCCCCACATTGAGAAACACTGCTCTAATGCTATGTTGATTTAAACCTTAGTAGATGTACTTGGAAACCAGGCAAAATCTCTCACATTATAATAGAAGATTTTCTACAGCATTTAATGTATTAAATCAAGTATTGTTTTTTTAAATTAAAAAAATATTTCTCGGTTTTTCCCCAAGTATAACGTTGAAGTTAAATTCTAAATTAACGTTGTTTTAGAATTGTGAGAGGACTCATCGGCCGCACACACACCTTGTAATTTTAAACCACTGTAAAGTGACGAGGACGGTGTTTGTCTGGAACCACATACTGCTAAATTTCTCGTCACATATTTAGTATGACACTATTGGGAGGGGGTAAATCAAAAACTCTTGTCCAGGGTGGGAAGACTTTTACACGACACGCGGTCTACTTTTAATTTTTTCAAGGTGTTGCGGTCCGCCATGTGACGTAGGTGTGATAAGCAAAAAAAAAAAACTCAACACAATATTTGTATTATAGCAATAATAAATACAGAATGTGCGTACTTGCCTACATAACTACAGCAGAGAAAAACTTACTCTTTTTAAACTACATTTTAAGTAAAACGCAAAATACATACATAATAATTATACCTATAAATTTAATATCAAATGATGCATTTTCAAACAATTCCACAATACATCACAAATTAAATAATTTTCACTTAAAATTAGTTCTTATAGCTATATATTCTCAAAAGACAACTTATAGTCTTCATATTATCCGCCCCAGTCTTGAATACCTCGGTATATATTTACTAACTGCTAATCTTACTCTGGATTCTAAGTGGTCGTCTTGTGAAACGGGAATATATTATCTTAATTATATTCTTCGTTGAAAATGTAGATTCACACAGGTAGGTACTAGAGCGAAAAAACGATGTTAAATGAATTGCAGCATTTTTTAAAAAAAATTGGAAACTTTACTTCGACCAATAGGTTCAAAAAGTTATTCTTTACAAATTATGTCCTTTTAAAAGAGAAAAGCTTAATTTTTTTCCTCGAGAGATAAAGAGAACATGTAACATATATTTAGTTATATTTTTCACATCAACATTGCCAAATGGATAACCCATGAATGCAACTTTTGTGTGATTCTAGTATAGTATAAATTCTTGAAAACGTCTCTCAAATTTGGGTTGGAGTTTTATTCACGGTGTCTTATTCACGGGTGTTTCCATTATCTTGATAACTACCTGTGTTTCTTTTAGTATGCACGCCTAAGGTTTTATGTGAAGGCAGTCACCCCAAAATGTCTTGGTCGGTCTACCAGTCGATCGCGAGCGACTTAATACCCCCCGTCCCCCGGCTTTAGTCCATGTCTTAATTCAAGTATCGTAACTTCATTTGTTGAACTACCAAGGCTCGAACGCGATTCAAGAGTCGATAGAAAAATGATTAAAACTTTTGTTGAAATATTTTACATAATTAAAAAAAAAAGTCATGTTACCCAAAACTTGTCGTTTCTGATGAGAATATTCATTAACGTTGATTTATACGTTATTTTAATAAAATTTGGTTGAAATATATATAAACTATGACCAAAGATGGCGGAATAAATATATTTGTCTGCAGTCAAGTTATGTGGAAAGCATCGAATCAAAACTGGAAAATGAAAAGCTTTCCCACCAGTGTTAAGTGGATTTGTTCACAAAATCTATTTGCAGGCAAATTACATTTTTCTTTTTTTTAAAAAAAGTAAAAGAATTCAGGATTTTTAGTTTGACTACGAAAACTGATAAGTTATAACCTAGAACTAATTCTAATTTTTTGTTCCAAAATTTTTTGCCATATGTACTTTACTCTGTAGAATATAATCAACTTAACGATTGTTTTCTGTCTGGTTCATTCAGCGAAAGTAATGGCTTTGTCTGCACAACAATATTGAAGAAAAACATTAAGAATTTTTACATGGCCATATATCACCGGTGTTTCGCCTGCGTACGATTTACTTATCTGTGCGTGATTCTTGTAAGCAGTTTTTTAATAGTTTATTATAGCTATGAATGTTCTGCGTGTAAGATAAAATCAACTAGTAAATCCTTACGAGAATCAGTGTTATTGTAACACTAGATTGGGGATCTCGCATTCAAAATCCCCATCACTAGACAGTTCTGCTCTTGACAGTAGAAAATTAAAAAAAAAAGTTCAATTCTACACCATTAAGGTTATTGCTGGAAAGAGAGAAAATATTTTTTTTCACGTTTCTTCTCGTCACAGGGATATGGATCTGCAATAGATCCTCCATCCCCTATCTGATAAGTATTTTGGCGCTGACAAGTGGAAAACCTGAGTGAGAAAAACAAAGTTCACTGAGTTTGGTAGGGTAATGCAGGCGAATGGCGTCACAGTCTGGGGGTAGTAGTCTTCTGATTTAGGTGGGAAAAAAGTCCTGAGAATTTTGACAGTCAACTAAAGAAAATATGCATTGAGTGAGTGAATATTAACGTTGTTCAGCTACATGAGGGCTTTTGGCAACGGACCACGTAATTTTGAACCATGGCCAAGTGACTTGGACGACACCTAAGCTGGCACCTCTCTCTCCTAACTATCACACCACACCAACGGGAGGACGTTTCATCTCTCGACAGATTTAACGTGCATCGCTACCCTACACGGTGAGTCTTTAGTGGTACTGGGCTCGAGCTCATGACATGCCTGCCATGATCCGATACCTTGACCACTGGGCTACCGCAGCCCGAAAATATGCATTGCTAATAAGGAAAGAGGAGTTTTTAAATTCCGCGTTATATAGATTTATTTGGTTAGTTTTATTTAGTTTTATTCAAGAAATCTGAAGAAATTACCTTATTAAAACAGATTGTAAGACATTTGTTAACTAATGAACAAATTGAATGAGTCCCCGAGGAGATTTAAGAGGGTTAACATAGTTAATATAAAAGTCTTGAATTAGTAAAATTGGCTATAGTTGATGAACAATAAAATTTCTAATTACGGTCGAGTGATGAGGGGGAATCATGAGCTAGCAACCCTTTCTCAAAATTTCCACACTACAACAAGGTGACAATTTTTAGCCTCGACAAATTTGACATGCGTCGATTTTAGTAGCACGAAGACTTTAACCAACGACTCCCAGTTCGTGACTATGATCACTTGACTGCCACAACCACTTAGGACTCCGTCATATGAGTCAACTTGTGCCGCACCAAGCAGGAGCAGACAGAAGGGAGCTAGTTTTGAATAGAAATCACCTGGGACTCTTCATACGTGGTCAACTGGTACTTCCTGCCGTGACACTCCTTCAAACACTCGAAAACTCCTTTCTCCTCCTCATTGGTTGACTCAATTAAAATGATATTGTGGAAGTTATGCTCTTCACACATGCGGCTGCATGTATATTGAAAAAAAAAATTATTTTACAAATGTCACACACTACATTAGCACTTATGCCATTAGTGCACATGCTCTCCAATTAGTGCACACGGTCTCAATTTTTTGACAATAGATTAAGACTAATTAGTGCAGGGTACCCGACCACACAAATGTTCAATGGTCATAAGCTGACCAGAGTCACACAAAGTACAGTCCGGTGAGTCAGTGATACCAATTCTCTATAGATGAGATCTCAGACAGTCATGCCCCGTCAAAAGTCTAAAATGAGCTACAGCAGCTTTTCTAGGAGCCCCAGAAACCCAGGACGGGTTCTCGTTCAATATTGCTCAGTTTTTGTCCTTCAACATCTCTGCGGTTTCCATTTTAAAATTATACTTAAAGGCCATATATTAGTGAAAAGCCTTAAGGAATTAAAGGTAGAAATCCTCTTGGATTTTTGGATCACAAGGGCTCTTTTCTTGGAAAGAAAGACAGCCTGCTCATTCCAAGCAATGTTACAATGCCATTTCGATCCCGGGCGGAACCAAATATGATTCCTTAGGTGTAACGTAGCAGGTCTCCTTGTGGTGCACCCCCCTGGGTAACGAAAATTCTGCTGCATGTTTGCCACTTCTCCAGCGCTTTTTTTTTCTTTTCTTTTTTGAGTATTGAAAAAATGAAGGAAGTTTTTTCTTTCTTCTTCGGACTCAATTATTGTGATGATGAGCTCGGACTTCCTTTTCAGTCGACAACTTTGTATCCACGTGTGAAAGAAATTCTCTTCCCACTTAACACTAGAAGTGTGGTGATAAGAAACTCGTTGAGTGACACGAAGCTGTCCTTGAAGAGGGCAC
Organism: Trichonephila inaurata madagascariensis; assembly: GCA_019973955.1. Classification (NCBI taxonomy): domain Eukaryota; kingdom Metazoa; phylum Arthropoda; class Arachnida; order Araneae; family Nephilidae; genus Trichonephila; species Trichonephila inaurata. Next base: position 25,576 of record BMAV01008584.1, read on the forward strand.
TATAACAACAAGTATTTTACTCACTAAGACTTCTACGTTGCGTCATAAGAAGTCTTTGAAACTAGTTGAACTATATATGGAATAGTGATTCGAATTTCTTTGTGTGTGTTTGAATTTATTGTAGATGAATGGATTCTGCTCTGAAAAGGAATAAAGAAAATTTTCAGATGAAAATACTGATCAACTTTTTACACATTGAAAACTTTGCTTTTCCCTACACCATTATAGGATTATTTTTGCAAGCATTATGGTTAAATTAATGTTAATTAATTTTGATTCATTTTATGCTGATTAAATGCAATTATTGATGATCCTATATGTTTCTGAGTAAAATAATTTTATTTTTAAAGTAAAAAAAAAAGTCTGCAAATGGACATTTATTTTTAAAAAGATTGCGAGTGTTTTTTTCGAAATCACAGAATTCTTTAAAGAAGATTATATATTGTAGGGAGGTAGAAAATTTTCTTCTTTTCCATCTGATCCAGTGCACTTAATGTAACTAAGTTAAAAAGAGAAACCTACTAAAAATCAATATTTTGATTTGCCTTTCAAGTGATAGATGGCGCTGTCCTATTTTTCTTGATTTGTCGGAATGTCAAAATTCAAGAGTTTGAATAGCTTATCATGTTAAAAAAATGTTTTAAAGAATTAAATAGCCCTAAATTCTAAAAAAACCCTCTTCATTTACGTCCCTTTCAAATGGATAGTGGAATTTTTTTAATATGTTATTTTTAACAAGTAAACTTGTTTTACAAATTATACTACTTTTTTGGTTATTTTAGAAGTTTTAGTTTTATAAAAATGTTTCGCGAAATAAGGTGGAAATCACATGACTTTCAAATTTTTCTTAACTTTTAATGCGATTTTTATACTATGAGCAAAATTTCTGAAACTGCAAATATAAATTATGATTATATCGACTATAATTAAAGTTATTTTTTAAAAATTTTTCTTTCCGTCAAATATATTTTTATTTCTTACTTTTAACCGAATTAAGTTGTCACAACACAAATAATCGTGAAGTGAATGTGGTACCCGAAGAAAAAAGTCGATTATTTACAACAGAAAAATGCATTAGAGTTGAAAGTGTGTCGATTATTTTTTATTAGTTAATTATTAGGAATCTGCTCTCTTTCAATTTTTTCCAACTCACTAATTGATTCTGTTTTATTAATAAACCAAACACCATTTTTGAATTTAAGCCGCGCTTTCCCCCCAATGTTAAAGGGCTGCGGCGGTAGCCTAGTGGTCAAGGTGTCGGATCATGGCAGGCATGTCATGAGTTCGAGCCCAGTACCACTAAAGACCCGCCGTGTAGGGCAGCGATGCACGTTAAATCTGTCGAGAGCTGAAATGTCCTCCCAAGGTGTGGTGTGGTAGTTAGGAGAGGGGGTGCCAGTTCAGATGTCGTCCACGTCACTTGACCATGGTTCAAAATTACGTAATCCGTAGCCAAAAGCCTTCGTGTAGCTGAACAGTGCGACGTTAATATTCACTCACTCACTCCCCTAATGTTATTGAAAATCGGGTGCGGCTTAGAATCAAAGGTGGAAAAATTCATTGGATGAGGGAAATTGAACTCGATATCGAAGGTTAGAGCTATTTCAAATTCATGTTTGTATTTAAAAGTTTTTAATCCTGGTAAAAAAAATTAACTATTTACACTTATTAGTTTTCATTTTAAATTAACATTTTACTTTATTTTTCATTTTTTCACAAAAAACTTGTTGATAATTTAGGGAACGGCTTAGAATCGATGGTGGCTTAGATTAGAATAAATATGGGAATTTAATCAGACTTAAAAATCCCCCTTCCTTGCAATTTGCTCTTGAGATATACTAGATTAAAACTTTATGCACACGGAATGATAAATAATTAATAAATTAATTCTCATTTATTACTTCTCCACAAGAGCTAACTCAACAAGCTTTTTTTAATTTCCCTACAAATATAATTACAATTGATCTCTAGCTCTATTGTTTACTATCAACTCTGTCATTATTGCAAAGCTAATGGAAAAAATGATGAACGGTGGCTCTTTGGATGTTACCAAACACATTTTCTGGATAATTGGTTTAGTCTCATTTCCTACACACACACGCGAAAAGAAAGTACGTTCCTGTTTTTGGCCTACTTTTCTGCACAGCTACTGACTGATAAAACCGCCAGAAATGGAGAGAAGACAATAACTTGTCAAGGTCGAAAAGAAATTAATGACAACTCATCAAATGTATGTTTTATTTCGCTTTGTGATCTTTGTACTCCAAGTCGTTTGTTTCACTCAAACCAGACTTGCGTTGATGGAAATATGAGAAGCTATGGGTATTTTGTTGCTGAAAATAAGAATCTTGTCACATGAAATGGATGTTTTTAAAGAATTTTCAGGTTATTCTGATTTTTATTGAGTTGCCGCGGTAGCCGAGTGGTATAGGTATCGGATTGGGGCTGGCTTAGTCACGAGTTCGAGCCCAGTACCACTGAAGACCCGCCGTGTAGGGCAGCGATGCACGCTAAATCTGTCGAGAGCTGAAACGTCCTCCTGTTGGTGTGGTAGTTAGGAGAAGAGGTGGGGCCAGCTCACAGGTGTCGTCCACGTTACTTGACCATGGTTCAAAATTACGTGGTCCGTCGCCAAAAGCCTTCGTGTAGCTTAGCAGTGTGACGTTAATATTCACTTACTCACTGATTTTTATTGAGAGTCAAAATAAGAAAAAGGGGGAAGAACTCAGTGGCGCACACAAGGGGGGTCCGGACCCCAAAGCTCTTGATTTTTTTCCGATTGGTTATAATTCTATGTATATAATACGTAAAATTTAATTAAATATTTGCTATTAATGATTAATTTCATTAATTAATGCTAATTATATATTCAATAATTATTTTTTTATTGTGTTTTGTTCCTGAAAATCGATAAAATCAAAAATAACATGATACAAGAATGGTGAACTTTCAACCCCGGACCCTCCCCCACCCCTTGAAAATATCCTGTGTGCGCTACTGGAAGAACATATATCAAGAGATCAGCAGATCTTGATATACAGACAGAATTAGTCTGACCAATTTTAAAAGCGCATAAATCACTTTATACTGACAATCATATTTTAAAAGTGAAACGATTAAATTACCAATATAACTATTTTTATTAGTGGAAGTAAATTACGCCTCCGATGGTAAGATTATATTTTAAATGCCGTGTAGAGGAGGTCGATACCCGTTGAATCTGTCGAGGCTCAAACATCCTTCCGTTGGTGTGGTGTAGAAGTTAAGAGAGGGTGGTGTCAGCTCAGGTGTCGCCCTCGTCACTTGATCATGATTCAGAATTACGAGGTTGGTCACCAATAGACTTCGTGCAGCTTTTTAGAGTGATGTTAGTATAACTTTCACTCATTCAATGTTTTAAACCAGGGGTGGCCAACCCAAATGACCTTACGGGCCACTTCGGAAAAACATTATAATCTCGCAGGCCGCACATAAAAATATGTACCTTTACATCAGATTTGGAAACAAAAAAACATTTATTGGAGAGAAAATTTAAAATAGAATGAATTATTATTATTGTTTTCATTATTTTTCATGTATACAGACATAGATAATATAATAATGTTTATATAATATTAATAGTGCAATGATCAAATAATGTTTAAAATATTACAGTTCCCATTTTCTTGAAAATTATGGTGTTCCTTTTGAATTGATCTTTCGTTACTCATTGTTGAAATTTGATAGTGCTGTCATTCGCGCAAACGATTAACTATACAGTGCCCTTTATCTTAACCATCCTGAATATTTTTTTTTAAACTTTAAAAAACATCTCTGATTGCCTCTTGCCTTTTGGGCCCTCCAAACAGAAAAGGAGGAAGAGAAATGAAAGTCGCACACACAGAGAATCATGTACCATCTATAGTAAAGGATATATGCATAATGCAATTCGGAATTAATTAAAAAAATAATTTATTATAGTAAAATCAAATGTAACTGTCTGATAAAACATAAATCTATTTTAATTTAAAGAACATTACTATTATCAGAAAGGATTTATTTTAAAACAAGAACAGGTAACAGGCAAATACATTGTATATTTATATATATATATATATATTATATATAAATTTCCCCTCAAATAAATTTCAAAATGAAAAAAACTTTAAGAACCTGATATTTAAAAATTTTTTAAAAAAGTGTCGGTGGGCCGCAACTTACGTACTGGCGGGCCACATGCGGCCCGCGTGTTGTTACTCCTCTGTTTTAAACGACTACTATAACAGCATCAGGTTCAAAGACTATTGTGTCGTAGGAGTGAATATATATACCAAATATTGCCGGGCTTGTGTGAAGTATTCACGCTAACGGAGCATGGATGAGGAAAGATGGATCCCAAACTAAATGTCGATTTCGTTATCTGACTACGGCATAACATTACGCATTGCATCGGTTGTGTTAAGTGAACCAATAAATTGACTGAATAAGGACATCGGAAACTTTTCACAATCGCTTCCCTCCTTTGATGCTGTTTGTAAGCTTCCTTTCTTGTTCCTTGCGTTTCTCATGTGCATTGCATCTAGATGTTTCTTATTTACATCCATATTATGTGTTAAGGAAATGACACCACTGACAACCGAATTGCTCGCAAAAAAAAAAAAAACAATATTCAAAATTTAGTTTGAGCCTTTAGTAAATTATGTTTGAAATTATAGATACACAAAACCTTTTTTAAAGCTAAGTATTAATTCAATTTCAACGAACCATTTTATTGAAAACTAAGGAGTTGCTAAGAAACTGACGTAAGTTTAAAAAAATTTTACATATACCTATGTGACTTATCCATAATACCTTAACAAAAAAAACACATGTGTCAGTTTTAATTATTATCTAATGTAGAAAAGAAATATATACAAATTTTGACTTTGCATTGAGAGTATCTCACAAGAGTCCTCTTGGAAAAGTATTAATAGAGTCTGATGCTTAGAAAAAATTATTTTGATGATTCTGTTTATAGAGTAAGAGTTATATTAACGTCGCACTATAAAGCTGCCAGATAACTATTGGTGACGGACCTCAAAATTTTGAACCATCGTCAAGTGACGAGGATAACACCTGAGGTCCAAATAACCACATCACACCAGCGAGTGGACGTTTGAGCTTTTGACAAATTTAACATGCATCGCTCCCCTACACGGCGGGTCTTCAACGGTACTAGGCTTGAACTCATGGCACGCCAGCCACGAGTCCGTAATCTTGACCACTAGGCTACATCGGTCACCCAGAGTCCGTGACCTTGATCACTAGGCTATAGCAGTCACATCTGATGCCTAGGATTGCAGCTGAATTAATACCTCTCTTTTCAAATTACCACGCCAAAGTACGTTAACCCGGGGCACCAATTTAATAGCTCCAAACCCTTGTTAGTAGGGTTAGGTCTTTTTGGGTATTCACTATTAACACCACAGCGCGAGATGATGGGCTACGAAAACTTGAATGTCACGTGACTTACCACGAAAAAACCTTCCATTGTTCTATTCGGCGATCTTAAATAGATTCAAGACTCGAACTTACGACCTACAGGAGGTGAAAGCTTATCTATAAGGGTTGCCCAGAAGAAAAGTGGACAAGTTGAATAAAAAGAATACCTTTATTGGAAATCAAAATAAATCGCCATGGGCGTCGTAACACATATCCGATCTTTTCGACAATAGGTCTATGCCTTCGCTGTAAAGATTGGTGTTGATTCTCGGAGAAAGCCCTGCTTAGCTTCCTTAACCTCATCGTCGGAATGAAAACGTAATGCTCTCTTAAGGGGAAAAAGCGTGGATAGATTCAAGGAAACAATTCTGTACTGTACGTCGGGTGTTCCAACACTTTCCATTGGAATTTTTAAAGATTGTCTGGATATGACGGGAGACGTTTGGACCGGAATTGTCAATGGCATCTGATATCGTTCACCACCCTTTTCGAAAATTTTACACCATTTGTTCGAACTTAGCAGTGCTCGCCATAGACTAACCTCACATTCGCTGATAGATTCCCGCATCCATCTCACCTTCCGCAAACAGAAACCCTTCTACCACGCATTGTCCTGTTATGGACTCATCCATGAATAACGTGACTTTACTTTTGATCTATTTGCTCTACCACGAACAGGTTTCATTCTTGCACATCGTATGCGATGTACACCTACTACCTCCCTTAATATCCATATTCGGTGGCGTTGCTATAGTTGCAATCATTTTGACACAGTCGCACTTGTCCACTTTTCATTTGGGCAACCTTTATAGAAATGGAACTCACAAAAAATGGGCAAAAAGGCATTGCTCTTAGAAACTGAGTGGTTCGCTTGCTTTATTTTAGTTCAAAGGAAATAAAAAAGAATGGTGTTTCGATTTAAAACGTAAACCTATTATATAAGGGGAAATTCCAGAACTCTCCTCAGTCCATTCACAACTGAGCTGTTGTGATACTCTCAAAGGAAAAAAAAAAAAAGAGACGTATCTCTCGAGCAATTGTCTATTTTTTTTCTACAAGAAAGTATAAGAAAATCGGTCTACATCCCCATGAATTATGCCAATTCTTAAAAAGCTTTTAGGCTTGATGTAGTCCATTATATGAGGAATGTAAAAAAAAAAAATAAACAGAAGCATTTCTGATACATGGCGAAAGATGTGAAACATTTCAAACAATACTGAACTTGATTCCGCTTGTTTTTTGTCTTTGTTTATATATTCTTTAAAAAAATCCACGTACGGCGAAGTGAATTTATTTTATTTAACTAGATTTTCCTTAATTGGCTTAGGAGACAGAATTAATAGTATTAAATAAACCCTTTTTACTTTTTTTTTTCTAAATGTTTTATACATATAATATTATATTATTTGAAAGTATGTTCCTTGTTTTTTTGGACTCTTAGAAGTGTTTTAGAAAAGGAGGCTTTGTTAATGTACTTCTGAGTCAATAAAGTTGTTACTTTTTACTCTTCGTTTTTTTTAAAAAAAATTATAACCCTTAGAGTTATATTCTTTTTCTATTTTTAAAAATGAATTCTTTCGCTATATATTTTTTTTTGTGCTTCTTATTTGTTTCAGACAGATGCTGTAAGCAAAGGGAAAGTGATCAGATATTTCTGTGTGAAGTTATTCTTGCTCTAAATTCTTTAAAAAAATATCAACGGTTTGAATACGAAATATTAATCTTGTTTAAGTTATTCATTATATTAAAGTCTTATCTTTTTGTCACAGGATTTAAAAATAGAATGGAAAGCAGATGTTTCACTTTATTTGAATCATTTTGCTATTTGAATTTCAAATTTTTTAATGACTTTTCTAATAAAATACTTTTTTTTCACCAACTCAAGTTCAAATACATTTTTAAAACTTGTAGTGGATGATGCTTGATGTAAATACAGTTTTTCCAAATATTAATTCATTAATTTCATTTAATTAATGAATAAATAGTAACAAGCAAAAATAATAGTCCAAAACCATATATAAAAAGAAAATCGCTCGTTGTGTCCTGTAGCGCAATGGATAGCACGTTGAACTTCTAATCCAAAGGTCGTAGGTTCGAATCTCACCTCGGATAGCCTAGTTTCTGAGAATGTGATTTCTTTTTTACTATAATATTTTATTAGAATAATTAAATTTAATTAATGAATAAACAGTAACACACAAAAAATAGTCCAACACCATATATAGAAAGGAAATTCGGTTTCTATTTTGTCACTTAATACTGTGATTCTGTCATATGTATATACATATTTATATTAATTGTAACTAATAAAAAGTTTCTAAAATTAATTTTTCTTTGTTGACCTAAGTACACTCATGGACAAAAAACATTAGTGCACCAAGAAATAATTGTGGGATTGTAACGAAACTTGGCATGACGGTACATGTTGGGGAGATATGCAAATGATTACGCATTACATTTAGCTGGTAGAAGGGGTTTAACGTCGTTCAACGTGGAGTATAAAACAGGTAACCAAAGCTTGTTTGAGTGTGCTGAATCGTTTACAAAGAAAGCCGAGGTAGACATAACATTACGCTGTTTTCGAAGACAATATGAGCAGCTGTCACAGTTTGAGAAGGGGGGAATCATCGGCATGATGGAAGCTGGGTGGTCAGCTAGGCGAGTAGCTGTCAATTAAGCCGCTCTGATTGTGTTGTGAGGAGGTGTTGGAACCAGTAGATCCAAGAAATGTCATTTACACGAAGACCAAGCTCAGGACACCCTCGACAGACCAGTATTTGAGAAGACAGCTACATCGTAAGAAATGCACGCGCACAGCCAACTGCTTCATCGGCCGCCATCCAGGCACAAATAGCACATTCACTAGGGACCCCTGTGTCTTCTCGAACCATACGAAGGTGCCTGGCTGAAGGACATTTGGGATCGCGGCACCCATTACGTGTGCTACCCTTGACACCCACCCATCGACGCCTCCATTTGGAGTGGTGCCCCGCCCGAGGAAACTGGACTGCAGCGGAATGGAACCAGGTCGTCTTTAGTGACGAATCCAGATTCAATCTCAGCAGTGATGACAATCGTATTCATATGTGAAGAACCCGTGGTGAATGCCTCAATCCTGCCTTTGCTTTAGAGCGACACACCACTCCCACAGCTGGTGTGATGGTATGGGGTGCCACTGCTTACAATACACGGTCACCCCTAGTATTGATCCGTGGCACCATGGACAGCCCAACGGTATGTTTATGATATCCTACAACTACATGTGTTGCCAATCAAGCAACGGCTCCCAGGAGCCATTTTTCAACAAGGCAATGCTCGGTTTCACACGGCAAGGCGTCACGACTGTCTCCATACTGTTACTACCCTTCCTTGGTCTGCCCGATCTCCAGATTTGTCTCCAATCGAGCATGTCTGGGATAATTTGGGACGGCGAGTTGGGCATCTCGAGTTTGAACGAATTAGAGGCAAGGGTACAGCAAATATGGAACGAAATGTCTCAAGATATCATACAGAACTTGTATGCCTCACAATGCCCGATCGTATCGCATCGTGCATTCGCGCTAGGGTTCAACAGGGTAATAAATCCTCCGTTCTTTTGCCTTTTTCTCTGATATAAATTATCCTTTTTTTCTTTGATTTTCTAATCATTTTCTTTATCAAAGTAGTCATTACGTATGTAAAATTTCGCTTTTATTTTGCCGACTTCTTGGTGCGCTAATTTTTTTGTCCATGAGTGTAGAAATTGACTTAATGTTTCTTATATTACTTGTTTTAAATATAAACACACCAGCAGGAACAAGTGGTACAGAAAAAAAAACTTAACCAGTTAAAATAGTTGTTTTTAAATTTTTTTAAAACTTTGTATTTTTTAAAAAACATTATGTTTAAAAATTTTGGGGTTTTAAAACCTAAAAAGCATTAGTCACGTTAAAAGATGGGGCTTAAAGTTTTTAAAACAATTATATAGGTCAAGGTTATCGCGTTGAAGAGAAATTTATGATAGATGAAGGAAAACCCAGGATTGGGAGTGAAAATTTTTCTATTGAGTATATTGTCATCAGAAAATACGGATGACATGCCTTCAGGATAGCTTGGCGATATTTCCCAATTTTCAAATATTCTACATCTCAATTGTAGCTTAGTGGTAAAGGAAGGCTGGGTTGGCGTGTGTGGTTAAACCCTAGTCCCCTAAAGCCCCGGGGAAAATGGGTTGGATTTTGGCCAAAGCCCTAAAAGGGGTGTGAAGGGGGGGGTGACAGCTCGGTGTCACCTCGTCACTTTACCAGGGTTTAAAAAAATTACGAGGTTGTCGCCCCCCCGGAGTTTAAAAAATTTGCGACCATTTCATTCATTCACTACCCGCTTATTAACTAATATTTTTTTAATTTTTTCATTGAATGATATCAAAAAATTTCCCTAGTAAATTAACGAGTGCTTAACACAATTTGGTTATGCGTAAAATAAAAAGAACAACCAAAGTTTTGAATCTTTCATTCACAATATCTTATATCCAGCTATAATGTGATGCTGATAGAGGGCTGCAAAAATTTGTTTTGTAAAGAAGTGGTCAAAAAATATTGAAAGATTGAAACTTAATTCCATCAGAGATAGATAATTTATAAAGACTACAGCTTTTTTCTGTTCAACTTGACTTCAAAATTTCTACAAAGGAAAAAGAAGCGAGGAAATTTGCTTAGGTAATGTTTCTCTCTCTCTGTCACTTGAACGTTATTTAATACAACCTCTGACAATAAAGTTCGGTGAATAAAGTCAGAACGGCCGATCTGGCAACAATGGCGAAACAAAACGCTGCACATGCGTAGTGGCAGGTGTTGACTATCTGCCCGCACCGTTGCTCACTTGAGATCCATTTGTGTTCCGTGTAAGACTTGTTTTAGAAAAAGCTGGTTTATAAGTTGGTTCTTAACTAAGAACAGGAAAATGAACGAACAAAAGATCAATTTAAAGTGTTGTTTTAAGCTTGGCAAGACACCAAAAGAAACTTATGCAATGCTGGTACGTATTCATGAAGATCAAGCACTGCCCATGAAGTGTGTGTACGTGTGGTTCGCCAGTTTACGAGAAGGCAGGGAAAGTGTTTTTAATAACCCACGTAGCGAAAGACAAGTGACCTTCATCAATAACCAAAAAATTGAGAAAGTGAGTAAATTAATCACGAAAGATCGTCGATTAACTGTGCGCATGATAGTCGATGAACTGCAGATTAATCGTGAATCTGAGCGACAAATCGTTACCCAGAATTTAGAGATGAGAAGAACCTGTTATTGATATTGACGATATTTCTAACATCCAACGAAACTTGACGAGGCTTTTGAGCTCCATCCTAAAAAAAGACTTCTTGCAAAGTTTCCAAGATACATGTATGATAGATCTCAGCGGTGAATAGCTAAAGGAGGTGACTATTTTGAAGGAAGAAGGTAACGTTCATCAACGTTAATGTTACAGGACTATTCACCGAATTTTACTGTCAGAGGTTGTATTATACCATTTAAATTTGGGAAATTTTAAAATATGATTAAAGATGCGACAATCTTTTGATTTTGACTCGAAAGAGTTCTTTTAACTTTATGCAGGGGAAAAAAATACTGCATCATTTACATCCGCTGCATGGATTTTTTCCCATTTTCCCAAAAAATATAAAGCATTAAAAAAATGTAACAATTTTGATAGGTATTTCATTTTAATTTTCCCAAGAATGCTATTCATTCTCCAAAAAACCCCTCAATTTATTTGAAATAAAGTTTTAATAAAAAAATGAAACATCATTTTTTAAAAATTTAAAAATACCCCCAGTTGTGAAATGGGAAGGTAAGAAAGGAATTTACTGTCCTATTTAAAACTTACACGGGGATAGGTTACACCACGACTCATCAAATCCATAAAGTCTAATAATGGTCTGCCCCCCTTTTCCCATCGAAATTTGCGCGCAAAAAAAGTATTTTTCTGTTCAGAGCGGAAAAAAAGGATATTCAATTTTTCTAAACAAACAATGAAATTTTTTCCCAGTGTTGAAAAATTTTATAATTTCAGGACTTCATTATTCATTAAATAGAGGGTTTTTTTCATTCTTTTAAATGGATAAAAGAAAATCTCGTTAAATCACGAAATCCAAATAGGGGTTTGTAAAACGGGGGCCACTGGATATCCCAAATTTTAAATTAAAAATGATAGAAAGAAAAGGTTTTTTAAAATAAATATTTTTTAAAATTCTTATAGATTTTTCAATAATTTTAAATAATTGAAAAAGTACATGTTTCAAAGCTACATAGTTGTCAAATAAGTTCTCAGTCATAAAAAAAATTTTAAAACCATAGTAAATTTTTTCGGTAGAGTAATGGATTTATAACGAAGGGTCGGGTTCGTCCCCCCCTACCAAAAAGATTATGTGGGAGAACTGAAGCCCCTTTTAAACCCGCAGGTTTCAATTCTTCCCTTAAGTGATTTAAGTTAGAATAAAGTATAGCTCACAATTGCTCCTCCCTTGGGAGTGGTTCAAATTCATTATGTCCGTTTTCAATATCCTAGTATGGGTTTTAGTGTATCATTAACATGAAAAATACACGGGGTGTGCAAAACTTAAGCAACAATGTAAAATTTAGCAGATACCATGAAATTGCAGAAAAGGAGGTCTGGAGATCAGTACAGTGAACACGTAAGTCAGTAGAAACGCCATGCGTATGCAAATATCAGGAACAAAATGTCAGAAGCGTGGGGAGCGTACGAAAAACGCGTGATGTCGGCGCGCGCTGCTCAACAGTAGAATAAAATGAAGGACGGAGACGCAATTCAACATATTCGCTGCAAGTGCCAAAAGTCAGTTCGTGAAATATGGCTAGAAGAAATCACCGGGACGACTTCACACGTGGAAGAATGGTGGAAAGCTTGAGGAGGGGCGTACTGTCACCAGTGTAGCTGCAGAGTTCGGAATCAACAAAAGTGTCATTTCACGCGCTTGGAAAACGTTCCAAACCACAAGTACAGCTGTTAGAAAGGTTTGGTGTGGCCGCCCGAGGACGACAACTGAAGGGGATGGCCGATATATCATCTTGCAGACGAAAAGAGGTCGACAGAAGTCAGCAAGCGCCATTGCTCAGAAACTCTGTACAGCAACTTGTCGACAAGTGTCGCAGTTTACTGTAGCCAGACGCCTTCACAAAGGGGGCCTGTTCGCCAGCCGTCCTGAACGCTGCCTCTCGTTGAAAGTTGGCCACCGAAGCCACCGTTTACAGTGGGCCAGAGAGCACAAAAACTGGACAACTGATCAATGGAGTCGTGTCCTCTTTACGGATGAGAGTCGGTTCAGTACCAGAAGCGATTCTCAACACGTTTTGATTTGGAGAGAGATCGGGACCCGGTTTTATCCCAGTAACATCAAGGAAAAACACCATTACGGTGGTCCTGGAGTTCTTGTCTGGGGCATTATGCTGAACGGGCGAACTGAGCTTCACATTTTCGACAGAGGGTCTGTAACCAGGGATCTCTATTGTGAGGAGGTACTTCTTCCCCATGTGCGTCTTTTCCGAGGTCCGAGGTGCCATTGGCCCAGACTTCTTTTATGGATGACAATGCACGGCCACATCGCACTTTGCTGTTGAAGAGCTGCTGGAAAGTGAAGATATCACTCGAATGGATTAGCCAGCGTGCTCCCAGATTTAAATCCCATCGAACATGTGTGGGATGCTTTGGGAGACGTATTGCCACACGCTTACATCATCTGAGACAACCAACAACTCAAACAGATGCTGATTGAGGAATGGGCACTCCTACCTCAAGAAATGTGCACCAGCTGGTTCTGAGTATGCGGAGACGGTGCGAAGCAACCATTGTAGTAAGGGAGGGCATATACCATATTAAGGGAACATCTGCTTGTTGTTCTTCCTGTTGATAGACAATCATGAGTCACGATACTATGCGTTCAATAAAGCTTTTTTTTTTTTGATTCCATACCGTATGCGTTGCATTCCTTTTTCAGCCCTGATGCTTTCGTCATCCTTTACGTACATAATACTCTCCCTCATTTCAGAATTTCATGTCTCTCAGATGATTTTTCGTGAAGTTATGGCAATAAACCCACATGTTGCTTAAGTTTTGCACACCAGTGTATTTAAGTCAACTTAGAGAAGCTTATTTAATTACTTTAATGTAAGTGATCATATTTTGATAATATTTTTTAATCTTTGTATTTTCAAGGAGACATAGTATGATTCAATTGACAAAAATCGGTCAAGAAATCAATTCTAATTTTTTTCAGCCTAAATTATTCTTTATATATTTTTCTATAACCTCAAAAAATCTATTAAAGATCTAAGCTTAAAATCCCAAAGTTAGGGGAACTTTTATGTTTCTTTTTATTCATATCCCAATGGCAAATAAAAGCTTGTTGATTTATCTCAGAAAAAAAAATAACACGTTTGTCTTCATTTAAAACGCCAGGGCTTTCTTTTCTATTGAGCCACATGCTTTGATACTTTTTCTAACTATCGCTAGTAATACATGTAACACACAAAAGTTGGTATGCAGTTTTGAAAAAAACAATACTTATTTTTTAAAAATAATTTAATTTAGAATTTACATATTTTGTAAGGAATTTTAAAAAGGCATTCATAAAAATAAACGTTTTACGAATATCAGAGTCATATTATCACGAAACCTATACCAACTCTTGTTATATATAATTTAACGTACATGTAAATAAAAATTTAATGCACCTATGTTAATTCTTATAGGAGGAGTAGCATTTTAAAATCCCTTCACAAATTTTAAAATTTTTCCTTAAAAAACTAAGCGGTTGCTTTTGTACCATTTTTTGAGCTCACAAATCTATTTTATAAAACACATACAACCTCTGACAACAAAGTTCGGTGAATGAAGTCAGAACGACCAATCTAGCAACACTAGTGAAATAAAACGCTGCACATGTGTTGCGGCAGGTGTTGACCATCTGTCCCCACCGTTGTTCAGTTGAGCGTCGTTTGTGCTCCGTGTAAGAAGACTTGTTTTACAAAGTGCTTGTTTAGTGCGTTGGTTCTTAACTCAGAACAGGAAAGTGAACCAACAAAAGATCAATTTAAAGTTTTGTTTTGAGCTTGGAAAGACACCGACAGAAACTTATTCGATGCTGGTACGTGTTTATGAAGATCAAGCGCTGTCCATGAAATTTGTGTACTTTTGGTTCACCCGTTTTCGAGAAAGCGTTTCTGCGAAAGACCGGTGACCTGTCATTGACAATACCATTGAGAAAGTGCTTAAATTAATCACGAAAGAACGTCGATTAACTGTTCACATGATAGTTGGACGATGAATGCTGTAAGGGGCATTGAAATTTTGACCCGTTTCATGAAACGTCTACGCAGGGTACAACCCCAATACGCACAACAAGGTTCATGGTTTTTTGTTCACGACAATACTCGCCCTCACACAGCCAATATCGTCAAATAGCTCCTGGCAAAAAAGGGGGTGGTGCAAATGGAACATCCACCATTCAATAATAGATCTCCAGATCTTAAACTTCAGACTTCTTTCTATTCCCACGACTCAAACTCGCTCTGAAAGGAAAGAGATTTGAGGATATTCCTGACAACCAACGGAACATGACGAGACTTTTGAACTCCCTCCCAAAAGAAGACTTCTGACAAAGTTTCCAGAACATGTATAGCTGATCTCAGAAAGGCATAGTTATGGGAGATGACTATTTCGTAGGACGGTAAGGTAATTTTCGTTAATATTTCAACTACGTTAATGTGTGTGTGTTACAGGATTATTCACCGAACTTACTATCAGAGGTAGTATAAAGAAGGTCGTTGGCACTCTATGGAAACGATTTTGACATATAATTTTTATCAATTAATGACGTATTTTTTGTGTCAACTTGTGTGAGCCACCCGGGGAATGCTCTAGCTGAATTTTTTCCAGAAAATAAACTTTTTTTAGTTTTTTGGGAATTTTCCTCCATTTCCCCTTTTAACCGTTTTCCAAAGTCCATTCAGTTGTCCCCCTTT